>JAKLNC010000540.1:0-12507 GCA_022813145.1 Barbatosphaeria neglecta
CCCCCCCCCCCCCCCCCCCCCCCCCCCCCCCCCCCCCCCCCCCCCCCCCCCCCCCCCCCCCCCCCCCCCCCCCGAAAGGGGCCACGCAGCACGTACGGTTCGCCTTGACCGTCTCGGTACGGCACGGGCGACCCAGAATGTTAAGGCCCCAGCCTTCCTCGATCGCCGCGGCGGCACACTCGTCCGACTGCCGACGCTACACGTTAGCGAGACACCAGACGCGAGGCACGAAAAAACGAGGCACGAAGAAGCGAGCACGAATAAACGGGGCACGAATAAGCGAGGCACGCGGAGAGCAGGCTTACCTTGTACTGGCAGAAGGCGAACGGCATCGCGTTACGGTCCCGACAAATCTTGACGAAGACCGATCCGAAGCGGGCGAACTCCTGCGCAACAACAGCCTTGAGCACCTCATCATCCCGGCTGGCGGGCAGGCTTTTGCTCCCGAAATCAGACATGATCAGCCAGGAGCCGTCACGAGAGGAGAAGGGGTGAAGAAGGGGTCAAAGAAACTTACTTCGCCACGAACACGCACGAGCTGGCGACCTGAGGATCGATGACGGACAGCACCTCGCGCGCATTACCGCCCTGAGCGCCGTTGATGTCCCGGCCGTGATCAATGTTATTCTGCTGCGAGTCATCGAGGTCGGTCTCGGTATCGACAGAGCTGGTCTGAGACGCGGCCTTCTCGTTCCGGCCCTTGCTCTCCTTGTCCTTGATGTTCGACCGGTGGCCGAGCATGGGGAACATGGACACGGAACGACGCGTCGCGTGGCCGATCAAGTCCGCGCCCGACGACGACTCGGCCCGGTTAGTATCACTGCCGCGATCCGGATTCTGCGCGGCGCCGCCCGGCGCCGGCGGGGCGTTGAAGACGTCGCCGGTGGGCTTCTCGCCGACCTGAAAGCCGCTCGACTCGTTCTTATTCATCTCGCTGCGGATGAACTCGCCCACGTGCATATAGGCGAGGCCGCGAGACGACGGAGACGGGCTGGCGATGGAAGGGAGGCGCCCGAGGGGGCAGGCATGCAACATCAGTCCGGATCTCGTCCTGCTTCCATCGCCTCGCACTCGGGGTTGGGATGGCGACTTACCGCACGTTATCAGAAGGCTCCGAGACGCCGCCGGGGTTCAGAGGCGCGCCCGCTACGCGTACGCGGTCGCGTCAGTGTGGATCTCTATTGGAGACACCCTGTAGAAGGAGGTAGAGATGCCTGGAGGGGAAGGGGAGGTAGATAGACGGACAGGAAGGGGAGAGAGGACGGAGGGGGAGAGAGGACGGAGGGGGAAGAGAGAGACAGGTAGAGGCGGAAAGAGGTCGATAGAAGAAGCGGTACACGGGAAGGGGAGCGGTGAACGGGCTGGAGAGGGAATCTCGCGAGGGAAGCCCGAAAAGCAACAGAGGCGGGCGCGGGAGACGGAGACGCGTCGGGGAAGCGCCGAGAAGCAAACAACGGGCAGATCGCGCTTCGAGCGAGCGAAGGCGAAGCGCGACGGGAGCTCATCAAAGAGGCCCGCGCGGAGATGAAGGAGAATAAGGGAACGAGACGAGCCTACCTTCCGAATGGCCGCTAGACTCCTCACTGGAGGATGCCTCATCGGCGATATCAGGAGCACTGGAAGTGCTGGCCTTGCCACTATGATGCATGGGACGAACCATCACGGGCAGGAGCTGGCTCCAGGGACGGAGGCTCGATCAAATCAGACAGGTGAAAAAAAAAAATAGGCAGGGTGGAAGAGAGGGTGAGGCGAGGGAGGTGTTGAGAGAGTCGAGGGAGACAGAGGAGAGAGCTGCCGGCAGAAAGCTGAGAAGCTGCCAGAGTTGTGGGTTTGTGGAAGAGATGGTGGCTTGCACAGGAATAAATTTTGCTTTTATTCCAGTGCCAGTGTTTACGCCTATACCGTCGGTGTCACGGGATGTAGCTGTGGAAGGCTTCGTCGGTCAGAGGCTGGGCCAGGCGAAAGGGATAGGACTTCAGATGAAACGGCCAACCAGAGCCTTTAGGGCTTCCTCGTGGGCTGCGCCCACGAGGTCCTTTTCTCTTCGTGTCAACTGGTAGAGAGGATGCTGAGGACTGCAGACTATGGACTACCTATTTATCAACCTAAGCGGCGAGGCTAGCAGCCTAGGGGAAGGCTACCGACCTATCTACATATGGACTCAGTGATCGGGCTCAGTAGGTGCCTACCGAGGTACACTTACACCGAAGTACCCAGGCACTGCTAGCGCACTCCTACACTGTCTGAAATCGGGGCCCCGCCTTTCGAAGCCTGGGTGCCTACTGCGGTCATAGGACCGGAGGGGGACGCGTCGCTGCGGGAGAGGACGCGTCCACGGCCACGCGGGGACGACGCGCGGACGCCGCGGGGACGACGCGGAGGGCTGGAGACCTAGAGCCGCGATCCTGCCCAGATCTAAGGGCCCCAACCGCCCAATCCGTAGGTGCCTACCTAGGTATGCTACGTCCGGACTCAGATAGATCACCTAGCTAGCTCCTTAGGAGAATGCTACAACCTTTGTACCGCTGCCTCCGCCCGTCTGCCCCCCCCCCCCTCTCCCCTCCCCCTCGGAGACGGTGCCCGTCCTCAGGGTCCGTCGCGCCGTGATCGTGGCGGACGATCCCGTCTAGGTTGGCCCGTTTAGATGGAATGTAGATGATATGAGCTGGGGAGAAAGGTACTTCTCGTTAGCCCGGAAAGACCAGGTCGTCCTCGCCGCCCAAGGGGAGTGGCAACAGAGACGCGGCTGTAGGTCGTAGAGCCGGAGCGACTAGGCACGTGACATCAACGCTCTCATGTCGCGCTGAGGCTCCTCGCTGCCTGGGTGCCTACATTGAAAGAGATGTAATAGCAAGCGGGTTAGATGTACTTGCAGGTCTGCAGCAGCCCACCGCTTGATAGAAGCCACTCGCAGCTAGCTTTACAGCCTCAGGGCTGGCCTAATACCCTAGGCAATGTGCGAATTGGACCAGGGATCTTCAGCTAACGTAGCACGCTACCTCCATCCGGAGTTGACTAGCTTTGGATGCAATTGCATCATTCTAGAGCGTAGAAAGGTTCGTATATTTAGACTGGAGAATATAAGTCAGAGGTTCTTTCGCTACAGCCGGGGGATTTCTATTTGGCCCAGCGGTCAACTTGACATAAAATTCTCGTCTTAACAAATGGGACGGTGCGAAAAAAAAGAATAGGAAAGAAAGAGAGGAAAGAGAAAAGAGAGAAAAGAGAAAAGAGGAAAGAGAAAAGAGAGAAAAGAGAAGAGAGAAAAGAGAGAAAAGAGAGAAAAGAGAAAAGAGAGGCAAGAAAAAAAAGAGAGGTAAGAGAAAAAAGAGAGGTAAGAGAAAAAAGAGATAAAAGAGATAAAAGAGATAAAAGAGATAAAAGAGAAAAAAAGAGAGAAAAGAGAGAAAAGAGAGAAAAGTCAAAAATATTCGCCCCGCCATTCTTGTCTGGGGCATGCATATAGCTACGTGATTGGGGGCTGACCTGAGCCTTACATCAGGGGCGCGCCGGTTTGTAACAAGCAACCTAGATTGATTCTTAAAAAGTCGGTCGATGGCTACGCGCCGTCGTTTTCAAGGCGCCGGAAGGAAAAGAAACGGTGGTTGGATCGGTGACGCCCTTCTCGCTCATCGGCTTGCTCTAGGACGTAAGAAGAATGGAGGGCCCCTCCTGGCCTCTCCTACATGGTGCGTACGTAGCTAACCTACCTTTCCTAGATGGCTTGCTCCTGCCTCATAATCCTACTATCACCACATTCAACATAGGCTTCGTATGAGTCCTACATACGCTTAAGATGCAAAACAAACTCCGTCCGTCTTGCATTTGCATATCTTTTTTTCATCGCAGTAGATGCTTTTTTGTTTTATTTGCGCTTAGCAAGATGGATTGGTGCTTATCTGCAAGCTTGGAGAATGTATAAAGGAAGAATGGAGGATGGTGATGAAGTATGGTGATGAAGGATGGGTGAAAAAAGGGTGATGAAGGGTGGACGATGAATTATAATTTCAGGAAGAATTTTAGGCAGGTCCTTTACCTGTCAGGGGCGGGGGAGAGAACAGTAGGAGAGCTTACGAGCCCGGTAATGAGGTGTGCGGTAATGAGGTGTGCGTGGGTTCTATACCCATGATGGTTAGTCTCGTCCGGGGGCTATTGCCACGGAAGAGAACGAACCAGGGACGTGAACTCTGTTGTTGTCGTCTTGCGGTTCGGATGGATTTGCCCGCGTCACGTCGTCGGCGTCGGACGCGTCGGGTGCACGCTACTATCCTGTCACGCCTCCATCCAGTCTGTCTTTCCGCTGCCCTGGGCCACGTCCTCCGCCGTGGACTCCTTGTGCGCGTCCGGTTGCGGATCTGCGCGAGCCAGGCGACCTGCCCACCCAGCGTGCCAGCTCGATGGCCGGCAGAGCGAGTCTGCTGCACTCCGCAGGGGGCAGAGGAACCAGATACTGTGGAGGACAGTAGAGAGGACAGTAGAGAGGACAGTAAGAGGACAGTCTAGAGGACAGCAGAGAGGACAGTCTAGAGGACAGCAGAGAGGACAGCAGAGAGGACAGTGGACAGGACAGTAGAGAGGACAGTAAGAGGACAGTAGAGAGGACAGTAAGAAGACAGTAGAGAGGACAGTAGAGGCTGCAGTGTGTGCGACCCGACCTGGTCGGTGGGCTGGTCGGTGGGGTGGACAGGGGCGGTTCGTCCGATGGAAACCGCGTCTTTTCTTTTTCCTGCGCTTGCTTTTTCCTCGAGGCCAAAAAACCCCGCAACCGCCGCCGCTCTCGGCTTACTGAGATCTCCACCGGGGAACGGGGGCGGGGGACTCGTCTACTTCTTGGAGAGAATTTTTTCCTTTCTTTGTCCTTTCTCTGTCTGACCTTCATACTTTTTTTTTTACCGACACCCTGACAGGAGCCTTCTCTTCCTGCCGCCGCTGCTCGCCTTCTCGCCTGTCCCGTCCCCTTTTCGTCGCCTTCGCTCTCAGCTTGCCATCATGGGCCAGCCCTCGACGGAGGCATCCAATGCCATCATCTACCTCACCTACGGCGCCTTCCTGTAAGCCCCCGCGTCCTGCTCCTCACGCGTTTGCCACCAGTGCGCTGCTGACCTCGGCGCGTCGCAGGGTGCTCGGAACCGGAGTCGCCTGGCGCTTCAGGAACCAGTCCAGGGGCGACTTTCTCGCTGGAAACAGGACGCAGACGGGTCAGAACTGCGTTTTCTCTCTTCTCTCTCTCTCTTTTTTCTTTTCTTTTCTTTCTTTTTCTTACTTTCTCTCCTTTCTTTTCTTTTTTTCTTTTCTTTTTCTTTTCTTTTTTTACTTTACTTTTCTTTTCTTTTCTGCTTTTCTTTTCTTTTTTACTTTTCTTTTCTTTTTTACTTTACTATTCTTTTCTTTTTACTTTACTGTTCTTTTCTTTTCTACTTTACTGTTCTTTTCTTTTTTACTCTACTGTCCTTTTTTTCTGGTATCTGGAGGCGCAAGAAGCGTGCTGACCTCGCCAGCCTTCCCGCTTGCTCTGAACTTCATCGCCTCCGGTGAGTAGGAGTAGGGGGGACGCGGGGCGTCGCGGCCCCCTCCCCCGCGAGCGGAAACACGGAGAAAGACGCGGAAAAGACAGGAAATCAGAGCGGTAGCAACCGGCGTGAGCGAGCCCGCAGAGCAGCCCCCGCAGAGCAGCCCCCGCAGAGGCCTTCTTCGCGGCCGACGAGCAAACGCCCGTCCGAAACGGCGCGCGATCCGCCCCTCGTCGACGGAGGTCCGGCCCAGATGACCAGGTTCGTACTCGAGAGACCCCCCCTCTCCCGTCCTTCCCCGGAGACCGAGGCCGAGGCGCCGGACCGGACCGGACCGGACCGGATCAGGCCTCTCTCCCCGGGGAAGGACGGGGGATTGCGGCTCACTACGGGCGCTAAGTCGCCGCGGGCCCGGCGCCGCATCCAACCCGCCCCCGGCCGTGTGCCGGCGGGAGATGCGGCGCCGCCCGCGCAGAGACGAGGCTGAGATTGTACCGTAATTACTCGATCAAGTTAATGCTTGCGTGGGAAACGTGCTGCCGCTCCGATGACCCTCTACCTCGTCCTTCCGCCCCCTTCATCCCTCCCCCTTCTCCCATCCCCTTCCTCCCCTTCTCCCGTCCCCTTCCTCCTCTTATCCCGTCCCCTTCCTCCCCTTCCTCCCGTCTCCTTCCTCCCCCTTCCTCCCGGCCCCTCCCTCCCCCTTCATACCTTCCCCTTTTCCCCTCTCCCGAAGACGCTGACCGCGACAGCACTCGGCTCCGGCATCCTGTTCTCGTACCCGCAGCTGGCGACTATCTCGGGCGTGCAGGGGGTGGTGGTGTACGCGCTGTCGTCGGCGCTGCCGCTGATGGTGTTCGCGGCGCTGGGCCCCGTGATCCGCCGCAAGTGCCCCGACGGCTTCGTGCTGACTGAGTGGACGCGCCAGCGCTACGGCGTGGCGGCCGCGCTGTTCCTCAGCTTCGTCACCCTGGTCACTCTGTTCCTGTACATGGTGGCCGAGCTGTCCGCCATCGGCCAGGTCGTTAACACCCTGACCGGCCTCGACGGCCTGCCCGTCGTCATCGTCGAGTGCGTCGTCACGACCATCTACACTTGTACGTCTTCTCTCTCTCCTCTCTTCCTCCCCCTCTCTCCTCTCTTCCTCTCCCTCTCTTCCTCCTCCTCCTCTCTTCCTCCTCCCCCCCTCTCCCTTCGGTGGGCTCCCCGCTGACCCGACCTAGCCGTGGGTGGGTTCAAGATCTCGTTCTTGACGGACACGGTGCAGGGAGTGATGGTGGTCGGGCTCATCCTGGTGGCCACGATCACCATCGGCGTGGAGACGCGCATCGACCCGGCGCTGATCGGGCCGTCGGGCCTGCTAGAGGCCAACCTGCTGGGCTGGCAGCTGCTGTACATCCTGCCGGTGGCGGTGCTGACCAACGACTTCTTCCTGTCCAACTTCTGGCTGCGCACGTTCGCCTCCAAGACGGATCGCGACCTCTGGCTGGGCGTGTCCATGGCCACGGCCGCCAGCCTGGTGATCCTGACCTTGGTGGGCATGACCGGCGTCATCGCCGCCTGGTCCGGCGCCTGGTCGCCCGACGGCGACGCCGACGGCAGCGTGGCCTTCTTCCTGCTGCTGGAGCAGCTTCCCAACTGGGTCGTCGGCGTGGTGCTGGTCATGTCCGTCAGCCTGTCCTGCGCCGCCTTCGACAGCCTGCAGAGCGCCATGGTGTCGTCCGCCTCCAACGACCTCTTCCGCAACCGGCTCAACGTGTGGTACATCCGCGCGGCCGTGGTGCTGGTCATCGCCCCGACCGTGGTGCTGGCCCTCAAGGCGCCCTCCATCCTGCAGATCTACCTGATCTCCGACCTGGTGTCCGCCGCCACCATCCCCGTGCTGCTCATCGGCCTGTCCGACTACTGCTACGCCTGGCGCGGCTTTGAGGTCATCGTCGGCGGCCTCGGCGGCATCCTGACCGTCTTCATCTTCGGCACCATCTACTACGGCGACGCCCTCGCCGGCGCCCAGCTGATCCTGCTGGAGCAGGGCCTGTACGAGGGCGACTGGGGCGCCTTCGGCGCCTTCGTCGCCGCCCCCGTCGGCGGCCTGCTCTGGGCCCTCGCCGCCTTCGCCGCCCGCCTGGCCTACGCCTACACCCGCGCCCGCCTGGGCGGCCACCGCTTCGACGCCCTCGACAAGCCCGACAACCTGCTCGCGTCAGACGCACCCGACCACGACTACCCCGTCTCCGTCGACCAGCCCGAGCCCGAGACGGGCCTGCCCGGGAAGGACCGCGCCCTGTACTAGGGGGGGAGGAGAAGGGGGAAGAGGGGGAAGGGGGGGGGAGAGGGTGGACGACAAAATAGTGAGAGAGCAATAGTGAGAGAGCAGGGGCGAGAGGACAAGGGTGAGAAGCAGAGATGAGAGGCAGAGTCGAGAGAGCAGGGGTGAGAGCAGGGGTGAGAGGCAGAGGTGAGAGGGCAGCGAGAGAAGGCAGCGGGAATGGTATAGGCGGGCTGCCCTCGAGATACGTGTCGAGATGGATACTTGTCGATACACAGTCGATACGGTAGACAGCCAAGATCCACGGATGCGTACATGCAGATCAGATGCGTACATATAGGTTCACTACGTACTACTGGGCCACGTAGACGGGGCACGCAGACGGGGTCGCATCCACCAGTCACACAAAAACCCCTATATGTACCGAGCGTATAGGCATCCGTATAGGTAGGTACCTATCTACTATCTACATAGTCTCGCCACGACGTATCTTCATGGGGGGCACCCTCACCTGATAACCGTACACGGCCAGATCCGGCCCTCGTCTCGTCTCCCGTCACGACGGGGCGGCCGTCTTCTTGGCGCCGGCGAGCTTCCTGCTCATCTCGTCCTGCTCCAGCGCCTTGAGCGCGCGGCGCTCCTCGTCCCAGGCCTCGAGGGTGGTCTCGGGCGCGTGGCCGAAGATGCGCCAGTCGCGCGGCTTCCACGTGGCCTCGTCGACCCAGGCGACCAGGATGATGTTCTCGACCACGTCGGTCTCGCGCTCCGACACCACGGCGCCGCCGCGGCCGTCGTCGTACTCGACCAGCCGCTGCCGGCTGGCGATGGACACCACGGCCTGCTCCAGCGGCGGCAGCGCCTCGCCCAGGGCGTCCAGGCGCGCGATCTTGTGGTCGACGACGCGCGGGCGCGTCAGCGGGTGCGTGTACCGGACCAGCTGCCACTCGTAGCGCCGCCCGCGCGGCCGCAGCTCGACGGCGCCGCACAGTTTCAGGTACAGCGGCCGCGTGAGCACCTTCTGCAGCGCCGCCGTGTCGCCGCGCGCCAGGGCCTCCGACATGGTGCGGTGCAGCGCCTTGGCCGCGGCCAGGGCGGCCCCGCGGTTGATCCGGTAGCGCGCCGCCCGGAAGAGGCTCGGCTTGGACGCCAGCTTGAAGAAGAGCAGCATGCCCCAGTCCTTGGCGTGGGCGTACAGCCGGTGGTAGAGCAGCCGCGCCAGGGCCACCGGCTGGGAGAGGTACCGGCGAAGGGGGGGGGACACGAAGACGCCTAGGGAGAGGAAGCCTCGTCAGTAAGGTACGGAGGCACGAAGGCACGGGCGAAGGCACAGGCACAGGCACAGGCGAAGGCACAGGCACAGGCACAGGCGAATGCACAGGCACAGGCGAGGGCACAGGCACAGGCGAGGGCACAGGCACAGGCACAGGCGAAGGCGCAGGTACGGCGGACAAGTGCTCGCCGGCCGGGCAGAGGGGCCGGAGGGGGGACGGCACGCACCGGGAAGGGAGGTAGTGATGTCCTCCGGCGAGAAAGACGTCATCTTCCGCTGCAACTGGCTCGAGGCGGACGGCGAGCTGACCCGCGCCGCATCCCGACTCCGCGCCGCCGCCGGCTTGGGGCGGGCTGCGTAGCCCCGTCGCGGCCCCGCGGAGAAGAAGCGCGGCGGAGGCTGTGTCTGGCGGCGGAGAGCCGGCGCGGCCGAGGGAGTGACGAAGGGCGGGAGGAAGGACGGGAAGATGGACGGGAGGACGGACGGGAGGAAGGACGGGAGGAAGGACGGGGGGCTAGTCGGCGAGGCGTAAGTGTGCGACAGGGCGGGCAGCCGGGGCCGCGAGCGGAAGATCGTAGCCATGGAGAGGGCGCGAGGCAAGAGCACGAGGCGAGGGCGCGAGGCGAGGGCGCGAGGCGAGGAGGAGAGGGGGAGAAGAAGAGGGGGGAAAAAGACGAGCCGGGCGCGAGAGGGATAGTCGAGCTCGGGCTTCAATTGGATTTCGTAGAACACGCGCAAGCGAGACGGGCCAGAGCCATAGCGCGCAGCCGAGGGGCCTGGTCAGCTCGGAGAGGAACGAAGACGGTCAAGCTCTCTCGTGGTCGGGCCTCTGGGCAGTCGCCGAGGCTGATGGCGGAAAAAAAAAAAAAAGAAAAAAAAAAAGAACAGAAAAAGAGCAAGAGAAGATCGTGCATTTTCTGCTTGCCGGGCCGTCAACGGCCCGGCAAGTAGTCGAAGTGAGGGACGGTTAGCGCCACAGCGTCCCAACCGGCAGGCCCCTCTTCTGGCCAATCACAGCGCGGGACTCGATGCCAGCGACGCATCCACGATATCGTTCGGGGACAGACAGGTACCTAAATGTGGCTGGCTGCTGGTGGACGGATCCGTTCCCCTCCCGTCGATGGATCACGACGGGGATGGACGATCCACGGCTCCAACGCTCCCAACGTGCCTTTCTTTACCTCTAAAAGCCACAGGCAGCGCAGCGCAGCGGGCGGCCCGTCGACTATCGGGATCCTGCATCTTTCCATCCCCCGCGACTCACCCGCGGAAAATGCACGAACCGGTCGAGACGGAACCCCATACCAGCCCCCCCGTCGCTCTATGCTCGAGTGCGCTCTTTCACCCGGCACGTAGCGTACCCCTGAGAGGCCTCATGGCTGCCTGTTGACCTGCGGCATAAGGCGGGACGGATTCTGGGCGCGGGACGTCCGACAGGGAGGGAGGGAGGGAGACGCAGAGATACAGAGGGAGCGAGGGAGAGAGGGAGACGCAGAGAGATACAGAGGGAGCGAAGGAGGGAGGGAGACGCAGAGAGATACACAGAGGGAGCGAGGGAGGGAGGCGCGGCGACACGCGCGCAGAGAGAGGAGAGCAGCGAGAGAGCAGCAAGAGAGAGAGAGAGAGATCGCCGATATCCCCTTCCTACGGGTTGTATTTACTACGTATCCCTTCCTACTACGTATCCCTTCCTACTACGCACCCCTTCCTACTACGTACCCCTTCCTCTACGCACCCCTTCCTACTACGTACCCCTTCCTCTACGCACCCCTTCCTACTACGCACCCCTTCCTACTACGCACCCCTTCCTACTACGCACCCCTTCCTACTACGTACCCCCTCCTGCTACCCCTTCCTACTACCCCCCGGGCAGCCATGCCGGCCGGCCACCCGGCGCGAGCGCCGGCGCCCGAACACCCCCTGCCGCCGCCGACGCTCCTGCAGCCGCGCGTGACGGTCATCCTGGGCCTGCACTGGGCCTGGCAGAGGAGCCTCTTCGTGGGCCGGCTGCTGTCGGTGGCGCCGGCCGTGTGCAACGTCCTTCCCGTCGCCGTGCGCATGCTGCTGCAGCTCTACCACGCCCGCGCCGTCCTGCGCGAGGACGGCGCCGCCGCCCTGACCATCGAGAGCCGTCTGAAGCTGGCCGAGACCGCCCTGGCCCTGCTCTGGGTGCGTCCGTCTCTCCCCGTCCCCCCCCCCGGGTACCCCCGGTACCCGAGACGTGCTTACGACTGACAGCGCCCGGCCGCGTACAGTGCGGCTCGTCGGCCTACCTCTCCTTCGTCTTCACGGACGGCCTGATGTCTCGATGGTAGTCGCCTCCGCCCTTCTCTCCTCGTCCTCTCTCTCCTCGTCCTCTCTCTCCCCTCCGTCTCCTTCCCGGCCGCCCAGCTCACTCGTGCTCCGCCCCGCTCGCGGGAGAAAAAAAAAATAGGCTCCTCAACTATACCCCCCTGGGGACCCTCATCCGCCTGGTCACGCTGGACCTGGTCAACGGCTTCCTGACGTCGCTGCTGCTCGACATGGTCGGGGTGTGGCAGGACCCGCGCATGTTCCTGCCCGCCTGGATCGCCATCGCCACCATCCTGACCGGCCTGTACCACCTGTCGCAGCGCCGCTTCGCCATCGTGCACAAGGAGACCTACATCTCCGTCAGCGTCTTCTCCGTCTCCTCCTACATCAGCATGGTCGCCCTCCTCGCCATCCTCTACGCCGACCGCGCCGACCACGCCGCCCTCTCGCTGCTGCTGCTCGGCCGCCGCGCCCTCGACCACGCCGTCCGCTGGGCCGTCGAGCTGAGCGGCCGCGTCAACTCCACCACCAACCTGCTGTGAGGACGTCGCCGCCATCGGCGGCCCGTCCCGCTCCGCCCCGCGTACGTCGGTGGGTCCCCGGCGGGCGGGACGGTCGGCGTCCCCTCCTCCTCGCCCCTTCCCGCGTCCCCTCCTCCGTCTCCGCCCGCTAGCCGCTCGCCAGCCGCTCGCCAGCCGCTCACCGGACGATAGCTGCGAGCGAGCGAGCGAGCTCGGCGGCTACACAGGCAGCGCCCTCGACGTCCCGGTCTATCGCGGACCGGATAGGACCCTCGGTCGGGAAGTGCCGGCCCTGTCTCGAGTAGGCGATCCTGCTTATCCCGACCGCTACGTCGGCCCGAAGACTCGCCCGAGGACTCGCCCGAGGACTCGCCCGAGGACTCTCCATGTACGGTGGGCGGTACCGCGGACGGGGAGGAGATATCTACGTACTTAGACCTATTTGCCTCCACCTAGCCTTATCTCAGACATACGTAACACGAGTCACCATATCACTTCTATTCTCTTCTCACTCACGAGCGTCCACCGCCACCCGTGCACCAGAGTAGGAGAATGGTCTACGCCGGGCACAGTCGTGCCGTGGCAGCTGGGGATAGGATGACAAGCATCGGTCATCGCTAGGCAGCTCCCGAGAGGGGGGGTGGG
>JAKLNC010000541.1:0-11236 GCA_022813145.1 Barbatosphaeria neglecta
GGGCCGGAGCCGCAGCTCAGAAGCAAGTCGGCAGCCGT
The DNA here is from genome assembly GCA_022813145.1 of Barbatosphaeria neglecta. Lineage (NCBI taxonomy): Eukaryota > Fungi > Ascomycota > Sordariomycetes > Barbatosphaeriales > Barbatosphaeriaceae > Barbatosphaeria > Barbatosphaeria neglecta. Next base: position 39 of record JAKLNC010000541.1, read on the forward strand.
GCCCATCGAGGACATGCTCATCGCCGGTGCCGAAGGCGCTGACCGCCGCGTTACGAGCACGCCGCTGGCGGGCACGAGCCCTGGCACGAGCACCGGCACGGGCGACGGCGCCGGCGCGGGCACGAGCACGAGCACGAACACCAGCACCAGCACCAGCACCAGCACCAGCACCAGCACTAGCACCAGCACTAGCACCAGCACCAGCACCAGCACCAGCACCAGAACGAGCACCAGCACCAACACCAGCACGAGCACGAACGTGGGCGCTGGCGCCGACGTGGTCGCCGACGCCCAGGGCCAGGCGGAGGCAGACGCGCCCAGGCATAAGAAGAGCCGCGCCCACCGCAAGAATATGGACGATCTGGCCGAGCTCGGCATCACCGGCCCCTTCGAGGAGTCGCACAGGCGCGAGAGGTGCCCCTTTACCGACAGGGACGACAGAGCCATCCTCGACGGCATCGACGAGTTCGGCCCGTCCTGGACCAAGATCCAGCGGGATCTCAAGTTCGGCCTGACGAACCGCCAGCCTACCGACCTCCGCGACCGCGTCCGGAACAAGTATCCCGAGCTCTACCACTGCATCGAGCGGGGCGGCTTCCAGCTGCGGGAGAAGCTGAGGGAGTCGATGAGGGCCCGCGGGCCGCTCGAGCCTTCCGTCAGCATCACCATCGAGAATTCTCTGACGTGGGTACCCATGAGGTCTGTCGCCGCCCTCGATCCTCCGCCGAACCGGCCAACCCCCCGGGAGGACGCGCTCCCGAGATGGCCGCTCGTCTTCCAGAACGCCGCCGATGCGCTCGACAGCCAGCTCGGCCAGTCCGATTACGCTCTCGGCGATAACGAGCCCATCGCGGCAGCTGTGCTGGGTAGTTCTGGCGAGATGGACATCTCACGGCTTCTCCTAGACTAGAGGTCCCCCAACACGTCCCCCCACCCCGGCGAGCTCTCCCGGTCCCGGTCCGCCCCGCTGCCCCCTCGCCACACGCGGCCGGGGAGTCCGTCCTTCCCTTATCTGTTTTTTCTACCTCGATGGCCTTCCTGTGCCGTACCGTGCCGAACCCGCGCGCGGTGGTCTCGGCGGCAACGGCAAAGGCAACATATCTGGTCTACATAGCCCATACCCATCCTATCTAGATACGACTTCCAGACCGGCTGTCTCTCACGGCCGCCCATGCCGCCCATGCCTCGTTCTATTTTTCTTTCGTACCTGTCTCTTCCTTCTTCCTTCTTTCCGTCTCTAATGACTGGCTCACGTCGGTTTCGTCGTCATCCCCATCTCCCGGAGGGGGAAACAGTAGAATTCGGGTTGCCTCCAGCAGGCGGTGGACGGTGTCTTAGGGGTAACGGAAGTCACAATTGGTACATTACATCGCCGGTCTGGCATTACGGGCGGACACGGCGAGGCGGCGAGGCGACGAGGACGTCGATCGGCGGCGCATGGAGAACTCTTGTCCGGCGGTCGGGACAGCCGTGGTCGTTACCGACGCCCAACCATATGTACCTACATTCTAGATAGCCGAGGGCCTGTGATCTTCCCCCAAGAATGCTCTCTTTAGATTGGATGTTTAGATACACGAGCAATCGCAACGGCACAGGCGTTAGCACTTCATACCTGTACTCCCTCCAGCTTCCAGGCCGGTGGGTGTATCTAGGTAGGCAGCTATTACATCACCCAACACAATTCGGTGCCTCCTCGAAAGCGCCGTTGCGAGCTTCATATTAACGCGCTCGTATCGGCTCCCACTTCGGATCGGCCTGTCTGTCCAAGTCTCTCAGTTTCCTTCGCTTCCGACTGTCCCTCCTCCCGGGGTCCCCTTTTCGGTTTCCATCCATATTGAACACGTGACACACGTGATAAGCAGTATCACGTGCTGCTGGTCCAGCCGCTAGCAGAGGCGACTAAAGGTGGGTCCAGGGCACAAACCCTTCTCCAAAAATTCCGTGCCCCGCCGCCCTACCTAGCAGCAAAATCGCATTTCCTTCTCTACCTTCCTCTCTCGAGAAGCATCGCCCGAAAAATCTCGGCTTTTTTTCAGACACCATCAAGCCATCTCGACTTGAGCCCTCACAGACAAGATGGGTAAAGGACCGTAAGTAGCGCTGCCTCATCCGCAACTCGCTCCCCCCCCCCCTCCTTCCCCTTTTCCCGGGGAGAAGGACTTCTCTGGGCATAATTCGGCCCTCTGACCTCCTTCCCTCTCTCGGCAATCCGACGGTCTCTCGTCGCCGCCTCCTGGGCCTTTCGCTGACGTCCTGAGGATCTCCAAACAGGAAGAAGCACCAGAAGCGCTTGAGCGCGCCCTCGCACTGGCTGCTCGACAAGCTCTCGGGCACCTACGCCCCCAAGGCCTCGGCCGGTCCGCACAAGTCGCGGGAGTGCCTGCCGCTCGTCGTCTTCGTCCGTAACCGCCTCAAGTATGCTCTCAACTACCGCGAGACCAGGGCCATCATGATGCAGCGCCTCGTCAAGGTCGACGGCAAGGTGCGCACCGACATCACCTACCCGACCGGCTTCATGGACGTCATCACGATCGAGAAGACGGGCGAGAACTTCCGCCTCGTCTACGACACCAAGGGCCGCTTCACCGTGCACCGCATCCAGGCCGAGGAGGCCGAGTACAAGCTGGGCAAGGTCCGCCGCGTGCAGCTGGGCCGGGGCGGGATCCCATTCTTGGTTACGCATGATGCGAGGACGTAAGTTCTCCCGACATCTATCAGCCGTTGGACCAAGCTTTGGTAGATCAGAAGGAGATCCGTCTCGACAACGACTCGGACTTTCGCGCGATCACACCCAACAGCGGGGGATCCGACGGCTGGTATGTATTGGCTCGCGACCTCTTCCCGGTGGCTGACTCTCTTCCCCCCTTCCTCTCTGCCCCCCTATAGCATCCGCTACCCCGACCCGGTGATCAAGGTGAACGACACCGTCAAGATCGACATCGCCACCGGCAAGATCACCGACTACATCAAGTTCGACACCGGCGCTATCGCCATGGTCACGGGCGGTCGCAACATGGGCCGTGTCGGCGTCATCACCCACCGCGAGCGCCACGACGGCGGCTTCGCCATCGTCCACCTGAAGGACGCCATCGACAACACGTTCGCCACCCGCGAGAGCAACGTCTTCGTCATCGGCACCGAGAAGCCCTGGATCTCCCTGCCCAAGGGCCGCGGCGTCAAGCTGACCATCGCCGAGGAGCGCGACCGTCGGCGTGCCCATACCCTGGCCGGCCACTAAAGGTCTAGGCGGGGATGGTGAGGGTAGGAAGGAGGCCGAGAAGATAACGTACCACGGGTTGATGTTCGGCAGTGTTTAACACGAAAAGGCATGGGCAAAGGGGAGGCGTCTTGGGTTTGTCCCTTTCACCGCGTCGGCCGACCACTCGAAGGCCGGAGCCGGTCTGCTCGGGTTAGATGGGTCTAGCCCTTACAATTAGTGATCGTCGAGCAATGCAACGAAATGCACTGTGACTGAACGGACGAGCCGCGCAGAGGAACATGCCGCCCCGTTTTCCCGTATGTGAGAAGATCCAACCGAAAATGACATCTGGGTCACGGTCCAGACCGGAAGCCCCCACGTCACAGGCAGTTTGATTTTTCAGCGCGCCGGGACGAGGCGGTGAGGAAGAAGCAGCTAGCCTCGTGCATGTCGTCGCGGAGCCATCGTTTCTTTTTCTGCCCTCCCCACCCCCCCCCTTACTCGTCCTTTCGCCCGGCGGGCAGGGCTAGATCGTCAGCCTCGATCACGTAAACGGATGCGGTGTACGGATCTCTATGCCAGGCTCGCAAGCTGCGTGCCTACCTGCAGACGCCCCGACCGCCCTTTCAGAGATCCCGTCCCGGCGTGTCTATAGTACCTTCTTATCTGTACCTTAGGCTGCTTCCGCCGTGCCTTCGGGGAACGCCGTCCCTGGACGTGGGGACGTTCCACGAGGTACTCCCTAGGTACCTACCTACCTACCTACCTACCTACCTACCTACATAGGTAGGTACCCATAGTGGGCAGTGCTAGGTACGTAGCCTACAAGCGCGAGAGAGGCGTCTGCATGTGCGCGATTTCTACGGCTCTGCGGATTGTCTCGAGAGCTGGCGCTCTGGTATGGTCGCGGCCGTTTCCCCAGCAATAGCTAGAATTCACGATTTGAGTGGCGTCGGAATCCTTACCCAGATTCGGGCGAGGCTTGTCCAACCGCCCACCGAGCACACATCCATGTTGGCTTGGGTGGCCTTGGCGGTCCAGCTCGCTCGTCGGTGAGCCCTGCTCTCAAGCACTCGGACTGCCACAGACTGCCACGGACTGCCAGGGACTTCCACGGACTGCCATCCTCACGGGGAGACCGGGCAAACTGGTAGGAAGCCATTACGTAGCGACTAGTGTTGCGGTGGTGTTTTGTTGGCTCGGTCAATCTCAGGTGGCAGCCACCCCTCCCCCCTCCCTACCCTCCCCTGCCGCCGAGCGAACTAACCCTCCCGTCTGACCGAAGGAGATCGAGGGGAATGCCGACGAATAGGTCCCGGCCGGCATCGCTGCCGACAGTCCTCTTGGATGTTTTCTTTTCTGTGCAAGATTTGGAGCCCGGTCTGACGCATACGACGTCCGGCGCAGGCCGTGGAAGATGATGTCCCGATGATTTGCGTCTCGTGATCCCCGACCTATGTGTGCGGCCACCCTTGATGCGCGCCGCACATGCCCGAAAGCACGCACACCTCCTCTTGCCCCCCTGGAGATGGCATTATATCCCGCATAGTACTTTATTATCGCAGTAGGTATCTATGTAATAAGGTACCTACCTACCTGCTCACCTACCCAGGTAAGTACCTACCTGGCAGGGTATGTACGGAGTACGCACGGAGCACGCCGTCCGCCCTTCACGCCCTGTGTGGCGCGTTATTCGCGCGAGGGGAAGTTTGATCCTCACCGGGCCAGGCGTGTACAGGTAGACAGGCAGGCCTCTAGAGAGACGAGAGACGGGCCGTCCTGTATAACGTACGTCAAAGCGCGTCGAGCAGCGGATCGATTCGTCTCCCCGCCGCACTTCACTCACACCAGGGATGCAGGCGCTCCGTAGCCGCCTCTCGCCCTTGCCGATTCGTCTCTGCTGGGAAGGATAGAGGGGCCGGCCACGGCGACAACGGGCAAGCAGTCTCGAGGTCTTCGACCAATTACCGCACCCGGGAGTCGTACCTTGGAAACCATGCCATGGAATCAAGCCTCCTGGCCCCCCTCTTTCCCCTCTCTTCCCCTCTCTGCACTCTCCGCCTCCTCTCTGCACTCTCCGCCTCCCGCACTCTCCGCCTCCTGCACTCTCCGCCTCCTCTCTGCACCCTCCGCCTGCTGCACTCTCCGCCTCCTCTCCGCCTCCTCTCCGCCTCCTCTCCTCCTCTCTCGCTCGGGGCAGGCGCTAGAGGCACCCGAGGCAGCGTCCGCCCCCTCCTCAAGTGCTGCCCACATCCTGCGTCCTGCAGTAGCAGCGACGGCGGCGCCAAACCACCAGCCACTGGTCTTCTCGCCATCTCCATTGCCATTACGAAATCGCGAATGGCTGCAGGAGGGTCCCCACGCGGCCGTTGTACGAATGCAGCAACTGTCCACGAGACGCTGCTCTGTTCCGGATCGAGATCGCCGCCGGGCTGCTCTGTGCGAGCGTCTGGTGCCGGCGACGGGGGCGTCGGAAGGGCATGGAGAGATTCCCGATTTCCACCAAGGTGCTACCTAGCGTACCGAGCCCACGCTCGTTTACCGGGTAGGACAGAAAGGCCTGGAGAATGCCCGATGCAGCCTGTTGCAGATGGGGAAATGAGGGGGGGGAAGAGGGGGCAAGCCGGGGGTCGAGGCCATTGGCTGCGGTTGTCGACTGTCGCGCGATGGTTGAACGGTCAGAGGAGGCACTCGGAGGAAGGAAGTCGTACGAAGGATCGAGAGACAGGTAGCAGACCAGTCCTGGTGATGTGAAGGCTTTTTCAGGCACTACCTACTGCCTAGAGGCAGGATGTACTCGTACCAGCGCACCCAGACGCCCAGGTAGGCAGTCCGTGCCGACCTGCGAGGGCCGTCCTGCAGAGCCGTCCTGCAGAGCCGACCTGCGAGAGCTGACCTGCGCAGGCTGAGCTGCAGAGCTGTCCTGCGCGAGCTGACCTGCAGAGCCGACCTGCGCGAGCTGACCTGCAAGACCAGAAGATTCGAAGAACGGCGGCATCGGTAGAGAAAGCAGTCGGAAGCGTGGATGCGGGACGTAGAGAACACGGAACTTGTCCACGCAGCTTTTCACCGCTCTTCTGCCTCACGGGGCACAGCTCAAGGCTGCCCACCTACCCAGGTAGGTACCTGTAGGTAGGCCTACGATGCCGCTGTCAGTGGCTGGCTACAGCGCTATTCAGCAGTCCCGCCTGCGTCAACACGGACCCGTACAGGGCTGGGACGCTACCGCGGCAGGTTTTCTCCGCGCCAACGACTTCGGGACACCAGCAGCAGCCTTTGCCTCCTCTCTCTCTCTTCCACGTCAGCCCGGCCCCGGGCATCGCGATCGAGTCGCACCTGGGCTCTCGCCACGTCCGGGAGCAGCGGGAGGGGAAACTGCACCGCTCACTGGCGCTCGCTCCCAGCGGCCTCTCCGCGAGGGCGCTCCGAGTCCGGATGGGCAGAGGTTTTCGAGGCTTTCCGCATCGGGGCAAGCCGAGCCGAACATCCTCCTCGTCCCTCCTCTGTCCCTCCTCTGTCCCTCCCCTGTCCCTACTCGGTCCCTCCTCTGTCCCTCCTCTATCCCTCCTCGGTCCCTCCTCTGTCCCTCTAGCTCGCATCAGCCGATGCGTGGAGGCCCGCCGCTTCTCTCTTTCTGCCGGACGGGGCGGCCACGGCGTCCCGCCTGGTGGATCCCGGCTGCTGCGACCAAGGGCCCCCCCAGCCAATACCACCTCAGGGGTGGCGGTACGTCTGGAAGACCTGCGCGGCCAATTCGTCCGGGTGGACTTGCCTGGAGGGCCGTTCTCCGGCCAGTCGCTCAGTCCGGGATGCTGACGGCGTCATATCGCATGGCGTCTCGGGGGAGGGGGGGATCGAAATCGCCGTCGCACGGAGCAGCACCGCTACGCCAGCTTTTCCCGGCCGCATCTCATGATGCCAGGCGGTCCCGCGCCTGCAGCGATGTGCCGGCAGATATTCGGATGGCACCTCGTCTGGCACGACCGTCATGCGGTCCAGATACTGACTCAGCCGCGGGGCGGCTTCCAGGCTCTCGCGGTCGGCAGCAGGGCCGCTCGAGACGGACAAGGATGATGTGTCGCCTCCCGCCTCAGACGCGCTGGCTCTCCCCCCTCCGGCTGGCGTCCATCTGCTCGCTCCCTCTCCCGCTCCTCTCTCCTGATTTGCCGTGCCGAGGCCGGGCACAGGAGGAAAAATAAATCTCGCAGCCGTCGGGCGGTGCTCGAGCACGCAGGGGCTGCTCCCTCGCTCCCCAGGCCCGAGCGACACGTGCCGTGCCCGACCAACCAGACCGGCCACCCTCCCTCTGCGGCGGGAAAAGACGGTGAAGACAGGGACCGGTCTTTCTTGTTTTATAGAATCTGCTCGCGGCCTCCTCCACTCGCGTCGGCGGACCTCCGCCGGGGCTCGACGCTCGGCGGTGACGCCCGGCTGACGAGGCCACGGGCGTCCTGGCAAGTTGGGCAGCCGTCGAGAAGGCGAGAGGAGGACGGGGCGGATCAGGCCTCACCGGCGAATACTCAGCACTTGGGGGACCTAGGTAGGCCTCCGCTGCCTGCTCGTCCGTCACCGCTCCTGGTCGGTAGTTCGAGATCGCGCGTGCAGGGGGGAGCGGCACACGACGAGCGAGCGGGTGAAAAAAAAAAAAAAGGAAAATAAGAAAAAAATAAGAAAAAATAAAGGGAAAAAAGGGAATAAAGGAACGAAAGGAAAGAAAAGGAAAGAAAAGGAAAGAAAAAAGGAGGAAAAAAATGAAAAAAAAAAATGAAAAAAAATGAAAAAAAAATAAAGAAAACATATGAAATAAACATATGAAAAAAAAAATTAAAAAAAAATAATGACAAAAATATGAAAAAAAATATAAGAAAAAAAATAAAGAAAAAATATGAAAAAAAAAATATGAAAAAAAGAGAAGTAGGCAGAGCAGGCAGCCAACCACCTTAGACGTCACGATACCCTTACTCGCTAGCTACTGCAGCGCTGCAGCGCTGCTAGGGTGAGCCGACGCGGCAGCCTCACGCTGCCAGGGATCGACGACCGATCAACCGGGCGCGTCGTCAGCCGGTCGAGCGGTATGGCTGAAGACTCTGGAGAGGAGCGTGACGGCCCAGCGAACGAGGGATCTACTGCCCGAGGCCGCCCTGGGCCACAACCGTCCCGCCCTCGACAGGATTCCTGCGTACGATCCCTCAATCTACCTTCCTATTCCCCCCTCCTATTCCTGGTACCTACCTACGTAGGTACCTACCGAAGTAGGGTACTTCAAGCACCTGTCGATGTCGGTCCATCCCACACACACCACGCACCACACACCCAACTTTTAGCGCATCTGCGCGCATCTACGAAGCAACCCGGTCCCTGACTATAGTATATCTGCTGGGCGTTAATCATCTCGGTGGTCCAGCCGTCTGGGCGGCGTCCGGACGGCCATCTAATATGTAGACAGCCATCTGGGTTACCGGTGGTCAGCCATCTGATCAGCCATCTGATCAGCCATCTGGACGACCGGATACCGAGCGGCACCTGAGCCGTCCTGGCCGGCCCCCTCTGATGCCCTCGCTGTCCACCGGCAGAAAGTCCTGGCACGCCCCACCGCCCAGGAGTGCACATCCATGGCGTGTTTCCTTGTCCGCTCGGGTCGGAAAAAAAAAAGAAGAAAGCGCGCAGCAATCCGGGATGATTGGTAGGCACCCAGGCCAGACCGCAGCTTTCTCCTCTGTCCTCGGCTCTATGCACTCGGCTCTGTGTGCTCAGCATGTACTCGGCATGTACCCAGGTCTATGTACCCAGCATGTACCCAGCACGCACCTATCTCTATGAACTCAGCATGTACTCAGCCTGTACTTAGCCTGTACTGAGCATATACTCAGCATGCACTCAGCATGTTCTGAGCATGTACTCAGCATGCACTCAGCATGTACTGGGCATGTACTCAGGCCTTTGTACCCAGCATGTAACCATCTCTATGCACTCAGCATGCACTCATCTCTATGTTCTCGGCTCTATGAACTCAGCATGTACTCAGCATGTACTCAGCATGTACTCAGATTTATGTGCCCACGTACCCATCTCTATGTACCCAACATGTACCGTCTCTATACACGCAGCATGGAGGGAGCTGTTGGCGAGCCCTGCTTGCTGGACCGGGCAACGTCTAAGAATGCTGACGGATTCTAAATGGATTCTAAATGGCTTCTACATCTAAATGGATTCTACATCTAGATGAGTTCTACATCTAAATGACTTCTACATCTAAATGGCTTCTACGTCTAAATGGGTTCTACATCTAAATGGGTTCTACACCTAAATGGATTCTACAGAGAAGGCGCCCATCAGCCTGTGGATCACGCCCGTTTGGCGGCTGTGCGGGCCCCGCCCAAGCACAAGCCACCTGGATCAGACTGGGACTGAAAAACTAGAACCAGAACTGAGCAAACTGGGTTTCTGCTTGCTTCACCTCCAACCTCCAACCAGAAGATGGCTGCTGTCAATTTGATCTGTCCTGTCGAGTCCGTGCCGCCGAGGCCGGGGTTCGGGCACGGGCGCCTGCTCTTATTTTTCTGTTCCGCGTCAGGTCCCCGGCTCGACAGATACCTACCACCCTGCCAGACTTGCGCAAGATGTGTCCGACAGAGCGCGAGTGCGGATGGCAGCACTCCGCTACCGAGTGCGCGCTAGCTGGCTAGCTAGCTCTGGCTAGCCATCGTCTCGCCGATCGGTGGTTGGTGCTCTTCCTCTTCGCCGGTCCCCACCCCTCACCACTCCAGGCTCCACGGACGCACGCGAAGACTGGACCGTCTGCTGGACCGTCTGCTGGACCGTCTGCTGGACCGCCTGCTGGACCGTCTGCTGGACCGCCTGCAGGACCGCCTGCTGGACCACCTGCTGGACCGCCTGCTGTTTGCCTTCCTCGCCTAGTCGATGTCGTGACGCGACCCCCAGACGGACGAGGTGCGCTGCCGTTCGGCGGCGGCGGCGGTAGCAGCAGCAGCGACGGGAGCTGCAGCAGCGACGGGAGCTGCAGCAGCGACGGGAGTAGCAGCGGGAGCAACAACGCGCAGGCCTCGAATAAGCAGGGGGGCGGGCGAGGCCTGGCCGCAGGCATCCATCAGACCAGGTATGTCCTCCCCGCCTGGGCAGTACGCAATTATGGGATGGTGGTCGCCGGGGCGCCCGTCCGTCCGCGTCTGTTGGGCGCCCTGCTCTTAGCGGTAGGAAGGCGAAGCAGGCGGTCGGCGCCTTCGATTCGCGTGCGGCTACGCCCCGAGGCTTCCCAGCAGGTCACAGCAGCTATCGCACACATCCACGGATGCGCTTCGTCTGCCTTTTTGCTTTTTGCCCTCCCGCCCATCCGTTTCCTGTCCTCCTGTCCTCCTGTCCTCCTGCCTTCCTGTCCTCCTGCCTTCCTGTCCTCCTGTCTTCCTTTCCTCCTGTCCTCCTGTCCGTTTGTCCTTTTGTCCTTTTGTCCTCTCTTCTCCTCTTCTCCTCTCCTCTTTTCTTCCTCTCCTCTTTTCCTCCTCTCCTCCCCTTCTCTTTTCCTCTCCTCTCCTCCTCTCCTCTCCTCCTCTCCTACTCTCCTCTCCTCCTCTCCTCCCGCGCTCTGGCGTCATTTCTTCTCGTCCCCCATAGCATGTCGGGTGTTGTGTCCCCGGGCGTCCTGACCCCAGAGACGGCTACGACCATACCAGCGTATCGCACACTCCCAGTATCGCGCACTCGGCGGCCCTAGTTTAGCCAAGCCCAAAGGTCCCGGTCCCGGTCCCGGTCCAGGTCCAGGTCCAGGTCCAGGTTTAGGCCCAGGTCCGGGTCCAGGCCTGGCCTTCCTCCCTCCCGCCAAGAGTACTCTACGGAGTAGTACCTACGGGTACTTAACCACGCGGCCCCCCGCCGCCCCCCCCCCCCCCCGGCGGCGGGGGGGGGGGGGGGCGGGGTCGGGGGGGGGGGGGGGGGGGGGGGGGGGGGGGGGCCCCCCGCCGCGCCCGTCGGGGCGCCGCCGCGG
>JAKLNC010000542.1:0-12399 GCA_022813145.1 Barbatosphaeria neglecta
GCCCGCCAGCGCGCGGAGCGGGCGCAGGCCGAGGCGAGACCGGCCCCCGGCGCCGTCAAGATCAAGGAGAACTACATCCCCCGGGCCGCCCTCAAGGCCGCCAGCCGCTTCGGCGCCCAGATGGCCGTGTGTCCCAACTGCAAGCAGCAGATCCCCGTCAACGAGCTGGACGAGCACATGAAGAGTAGGCATCCCCTCCGTCCTCCCTCCTCCGTCCTCCCTCCTCCGTCCTCCCTCCTCCGTCCTCCCTCCTCCGTCCTCCCTCCGTCCTCCCTCCTCCGTCCTCCGTCCTCCTTCCTCCGTCCTCCCTCACCCCTCCTCGCTCCTCACCCCACCCTCCTCCCCCCTCCACCCACCCCCCACCGCACCGCACGTACAGCGGACAGTGCTAACTCCCGGCCGCAGTTGAGCTGCTCGACCCGCGGTGGAAGGACCAGAAGGAGCGGGCGGAGGCGCGCTACGCGACGACGATGATCTCGGGCACCGACGTGGCCGTCAACCTCAAGCGCCTGGCCAGCCAGCGCTCGGACATCTTCGACGAGGTCACCGGGCAGCCCGTCACCGCGGAGGAGCGCGGGCGGAGGAAGAAGCCGGCCGTGCCCTCCGTCGTCCAGGTCCAGGGCCCGTTGCCCGCGCCGATGCCGGGCGCGCTGCCCGCCATCAGCGTGGACGAGCAGATCCGCGCGATCCACAACAAGTTCTCGGACAAGCGGAGGTGAGCCCGCCCGTTGCCGACACGGCCCCAGAAGATCCAGCGGGACACAGCCCCGGAAGATCCAGCGGGACACGGCCCCGAGAGACGCGGCGGGACACGGTAATTTGGAGTAATGCATCCGTCTACGCTAGGAGGAGGCGGGGAGAAGCCAGGGTGAGGATACCCGAGCAGGGGGACCAGTCTGCGTATTGACTCTGGCCAGGTGAAGGAACGCCGGCCACTACCGTTTTATATACCTTGTCCTACCGCCTACATGTTTTCTTAACCTACATCCTTGAGTAGAGGTTAGGCACTGTGCCTCCAGCTTTTGTACTTTATTTTGCCGCCAGTATGCCAGTCATTTGGGTCAGGATGGAGGAGCCAGTGGAGGTGTCAGTGGAGGCGCCGGTGGAGGTGTCAGTGGAGGTGCCAGCAGAGGTGCCAGATGAGGTATCGGAGACGGCCAGGATGGGGAAGGTATTAGAGATGTTAGATGGACAGAGCACCTGCATAAGTGCTTATTGGGTCTGTATTTGGATTTTAGTATGGAGCAGGGGTACACAGCACCATCACTGTCGCCGCTGCAGCCTCCTCCAGCTTCCATTCTGAGTTGCATGAATATGCCAGTCCTACCCCAATACCGTTTCCAGATGTCAACGGCGATAGTCCCACCACCATGCCTGCTGTCATGCCTGCCTCCATGCTGTAGGAATGAATATTACCCCAGTAAGCATTTCGTCAACTCTGTGCATTACAGAACTGTCTGCCTGTGCCTGTCGTGCCTTTCTGCGGTGCCTGCTTGTCCTGTCTTGGCTGCAGTAGCTGCCTTGGTTGCCTTAGATGCCATTGCTCCGTTGGCTGCCCTGGCTGCCTTTGCTGTCCTGCCGCATTGGCTGCCTTAACTACCTTTACTATCCTACTACCTTTGCTGTCCTGCTGTCCTGCTGTCCTGCTGTCTTTGCTGCCTCAGCTGCCTCAGATGCCTCAGGCACCAACAAAAAGCGGAAAAACGCGCTAATCTCTTCGCGGTGCTTCCTCTGCACCTTCCCCGCTCTTCTTCCTTCCCACCTTCCTTCCCACCTTCCTTCCCACCTTCCCTCCCACCTTCCCTGCAGCTCGCCAACTCCGTCGCTCCTTGTCCACTGGACTTCCTCCACCCCACCAACAGTCTTCTCCTCCATCCTTCCAGCTTGCTTTCACATCAATCTATAAGCCAATCTCCGCTTCCTCTGCTCGCGAACAGAAGCGCGCGCGCTGCAGAGTGCATCTTATTGCGGCCTCGTCGCAGAAAGCCAAATTCTCAGAGAGTCTCCTCCTCGCTGCGCATCGAGAACACCACAAAGCCTTCAGCAGCCCGAAGCTGCGCTCGCCCAGTCAAGCCCAAGGCCAGCCATCCCCCGGTCACCTCATCTTCATGGCGTCCACTGCCCCCAACACAGGCGATACGGGCAACGCTTCCACAGCAGGCAATACGGGCAACCATTCCATAGCAGGCGCCTCGCCTCCCAACGCAATCATGCAGTCCATGCAGTCCATGCCGGAGAGCCGGCCGCAGTCATTCGACGAGATCTATGCCCCGCCAGAGAACTTCCTGGAGGTCGAGGTACGTCCCCCTCCCCAGCTTCCTTTTCTCGCCTTCCCCTCTGTTTCTCTTCTCTCTACTCTCTCTCCCCCCCTCACTTTCTTCTACCTCTCTCACTTTCTTCTACCTCTCTCCTTACCCTCACTTTCCCCTCTTTCTCTCTCTCCTTTTCTCCCCCCATCTCTTTCCCCCCTCTCTTTCCCCTTCTTTCTTCCCCCCCTCTATAAATTGGCTGGCTGACATGCTCCCTGCCTCCCGGCCGCCCAAAACAGATTCGTTACCCGCGCACTCACGGCGTGGGCCGAAGCATGTACACGGACTACGAGATCGTCTGTCGTACCAATATTCCGGCCTTCAAGCTACGATCGAGCTACGTGCGTCGTCGCTATAGCGACTTCGAGTACTTCCGTGACATCCTCGAGCGAGAGAGCGCGCGCGTCACCATCCCCCCTCTCCCGGGCAAGGTGTTCACGAATCGGTTCAGCGACGACGTCATCGAGGCCCGCCGCGCCGGGCTGGAGCGGTTCCTCCGCATCGTGGTTGGACACCCCCTGCTGCAGACGGGGAGCAAGGTACTTGCAGCTTTCGTGCAAGGTAAGTGGCCTATGCCGGGCCACGGGGACGGCGCCCCCAACGCGCTCCCGCCGGCTCTCTCTACTACACTTCGTCTCTTCCACAACGGCCAGGAGGCCACGGAGCGCGCCCCCATGGATCTGGATTTCGGCCGTAACGGGGTCACCGCAGCCAGTGCTGCTCTTGCCACCCCGTTCGTGTTCGTGGGTGGCAGGGCGTTCCTGCCATATGCTCTCGGCGATGACATCCCTATCGATGTCCCCCGAGGCCGTACTACCGCGCGCAGAGGTTCTCGGAAGCGCGACAACTCTCTGTTTCGCCGCCTGGAACGCCAGAGTTTTCGCACGCCGCCGCGGTTCCGCTCCAGATATCAGCCCCGGGTTAGAGAGATTGAGGAGTTGCAGGAGACGCCCGACCAGGGCAGTATCTACCACGGTCAGTATTGTCGCCGGAATGCTACCTCCGCCCCCAGACCAGAAGCAGGAGATGCTGACGTCCACAGCGTTCACGCCGGGAACGAACCTCTGGACAGGAGCCCCTCTTGTACTGCGGCCGCGAGCCGCTCCTGCGAACACCGCCGATACCGCTGACACCGCTGACACCGCTGACACCGCCGGCACGGCCCTCGCCGGTTCTTCCCCTTCTGTCTCCGGCTCTGGTGGTGATAGCGGTGGAGAAGAGGACACTGAAGACCGCTCGAACAAGCGGAAACGGACAGCGCGCTGATTCTTGAGCCTTGCCCCCCCCTTGCACGTACAGACCCGAACTGGGACCGCAATGCCTGGTGACTAGACCCCTTCCCTCGATTGTTCCGCCGCCGCATCTCCGGGCAGCCAGCCTCGTCACTGCCACCTATCCGTTCCGACCGCCTCGCCTACTCTTCTTCCCCTCGTGCTTCTCCCCCCCATGATCGTCTTTCTTATGCTTGCGTTGCCTCATCGTCATCATCACGTTCGGCCCCGTCTTCCCCGCGCGACGATTCTAGACTTCATTCTAGCACCCCGCCCCTCCCTTCTCGTCGATGCTCGTCGCCCTCGGCCCGCGGCCCCTCGCGCACCGCGAGGAAGCTCCGCAAGCGGCCTCCCCCCGGGCTCTACGAGAGATGGACGGCGGCACAGGTGCAAGCATTACAGAAATTAGCCGATACCTACAGCGATACCGAGGATAGTGGTGGATAAGGCTGAGTGGACATGACTACTCGGTGACGTTACTTACATCCTTACGCGCGCGATGAGCTTACTACCAGGATAGATGCCGAGCTTAGCCATTGAAGCGAGACTTAGCCACGGAGGCGAGGCCTTGCCACGGAGGCGAGGCTTTGCCACGGAGGCGTGTGAGACGTTTTTTTTTTTCCTTCCTCAGCGATGACTACATACCTACTTCCTACTACCTTGCTGTACCCACCCCCATCATCTATCATCAGAGGGCTTGAGGGAGGGTCGGTGGCAAGAGGTGTTGGCTATGGGGAGAAACATGGCCAGAGTGGACAGAGTGGATGGCCAGAGTGGATAGCCGGACTGGATAACCAAAGTGGATGGCCAGAGCGGATGGCCAGAGACGTTGGAAGCGAAGACTCTTCATTGTTCAAGCGCTTATTTAGCCTCTACGGAGGAGCATCAGGCATCAGATAGCCTCCCAACCCCCTACCTACCTGCGTGGCCTGACAACACAACCATAGCAGGAGGGTTGGAGAGCAGTTAGCAGGCAAAAGATACCTAGTTCACATCATTTCTGCAGCTGCACACCACGTACACGCAGCGAAGTTTGTTTTTTTGACTACCAAAATGATCAATGCATCACCGAGAGCAAAGGGACCTTTAGTCCATCGCAGTGTCGCGACATATCGAAAGTTCCCCGCCCATTCTGTGCGTTACGCCTCCTCCCTCCCCCGTCGTCAGGTCGCCCTGATGGTGGCAGTATTAATACACTAATACACATAAACCCGTGCCCTCAAACCTAGCCAGATCAGCCCCCAGCCAGTCCAGGTCCTCTCCGAGTCTAACAGGATAAGGATATACTCCTCTCTCCCTCTCAAAACGCCAAAAGTCCCAAGTGGATGATGTAACCATAACCGAGAAATGCGGTTCCTCTGTCCCAGTCCCATCCGTCCGCCGGGTCTTTTTTGCTCTAAGCTTCATGTCATACATGCAATGCAAAACACAGCTGAAATACTCATACATAGATGGAGATGCGGAGATGCGTGAAACGGGGGTATAATAAGACAAAGGAAGTGGAGAAGGTCATGATGCGAAAGTGACAAGTGAGAGGGAAACAAACGGGTAGAGAGGTAGAGAGGTATGCAAGGAGGGGATGCAGGAGAGGAGAAGAGAGATCTGGGGAAGGTAACCACCTATTAACAAAGGCTGCTGCCTCAAACGGACGCAACACAATGTGATATTGCAGGTGGGTGATTTGTGCCCCCCAAACCTACTCCTTGGCCTGATGTATAGTACATGACACAATACTAGTACAAGAGCTTCAGTCAATAGGCTCCGAGACGCGAGTTCTGATCGTAAGACTGGTCGAAAGACTGGTCGAAGACTGGTCGAAGACTGGTCGAAGGACTGGTGCAGAGACTGGTGGATAAGAAGTAGTTGATAAGTAGTCGATAAGAAGGCACCTGGAGACTTGCCAAGAGAGAGAACGTAGATGGCCAGGAGAGAGTGTCGAGAGGGGTGATTATGGTGGTCCAAGGTCAAACCGGGATAGCTTTAGTTCGGCTTGTCAAGCACGACTAGGATACCTTCGTACATGGTAAACATAATAGCAGCCGAGGGAACTGTGCGCAGCAGGTGGGGAGTGAGGCCGCCGTAGAGACCGGCGAACCTCTCCTCGCGCCAAACCTGGACAAAGCAGTGAACTAGACCCCGGTAACGGGGTCGGCCGTCAGCCATGGGGGGCTCTCGCAGGCGGGTGCGAACAACCTGGAGTAGACACCTAGGGGTTAGCGATCTGGATGGAGGACACAGGAGAAAAAGGGAAAAGAAAAAGGGAGAAGAAAAAGGGAAAAGGAAAAGAGGATAAAAAAAGAGGAGAAAAAAAGAGAAGAAAAAAAGAGAAGAAAAAAGGAGAAGAAAAGAAAGAAGAAAAAAAAGGGGAGGGGAGGGGAGGGGAGGGGGGGGGGGAGAAAGGAAAGAAAACAGAAGGAGAAAAAAGAGGAAAAAAAAAGGCATACTTCATGAGGGTACGTCATGGCGGCAACCACGAGCTTCGCACCACCGGCCGAAAAGACGGTGCCGGCCCACTCCACGGTGTGATCCCAGGGGGTCTTCGGGCGTCCGCTCAGGACGATGCGCTCCTGGCGCCGGCGAAGGGCGCTCTTGAGCTGCTCGTAGAACACCCACTGGAGGGTGGACTCCGTCACGCCGAGGTAGCTGGCACTCATGCCCTTGTACAGTCCGCGGATGCCTTCGTTGCGCACGACCTGACGCACGCAGTCGTAACTGTTCTGGTACTGGCGCTTGGTGGCGCCGCCCCCCCGGGCCGCCTCATTCTTGTCCAGCTGGAGCCGGGTCTTGACCAGCCAGATGGGGTTCGTGGCCGTGGACGTGATGATGCCGGCGGCCGCAGCCGCCGTCAGGTGCACCCAGGCCATCTCCCTGCCGCCGTTGAAGTAGTCGGCGATGAGGCGCTTTCCGTTGCCGTACGTGTAGAAGTTGATCGCCCTCGCAGGCACGACCCCGACCAAGTTAGGGCCGAGGCCCTTGAAGAGAGCTCGCCAACCTTCGTTCCGCCGGACGGCCACCAGGATCTGGTACGTCTCGCGCAGGTGGAAACCGATGGCGCGCGCCGGGTTGCGCATTGCGGACGCGACTTTGTCTTCGCCGCCGGCCGCCATGGCTCGGGCCGCCTTAAGTTGCTGCTGGTACATGTCGGACTGCAATCGGGTCTTGAGGACGTCGAGCGGCGCAGTAAGAGTGGCTGCCGTCATGCCGCCGACGCTATGGACAGCCGACCTAAGTCAGCGAAGAGAGCTCAGAGAGGGGAAGAAGCCGCGGTGCCCACTCACCCCCCAGCCACGAAATGCGACCACGACTTCGCAAACGACAGCCCCGCCTGGGGCTCGATGCCGCCGGTCTCTCGGGACTGGATGAGGACCGACTTGGGCGTCTCGTCGGGCCCCCCTGGAGAAGACGGTGGGGCTGCCATGATGCCTTGCTCACAGACGGGCCATAAGAGTACTAGGCAGGAAAGAATGCAGAATAGGAAATATCGGGAGACCTTCCTGCGAGGGGGAGGATTGTGGTGGTGGTGATGGTGGTGGAAGGAAAACGGTGGGAGCCCGCGGCGAGGCCGGAGGGGAAGAAGACCTAGCGTTTTCAAAAATTTACAGGTTGAGCTCCAGGCCGATAACCGATAAGCCGATAAGCCGATAAGCCGATAAAGCGGCGATCGACTTCATTGTTTCTCGGCGCGTCGGGCTTATTGACGCGTCGGCGCCGGGACAACCCGCATGAGGGAGGATAGCAAGGATCAGATTCCTGCGAATGACGGAGCTGATGGAGCTGGTGGAGCGTGGCTGGACAAGGATCTGAGTTCGGGGATGGCTGGTGCTCCCCCCCGTCGGAGACACACCTCTGAGACAGCTTCCTGAGACACGAGCACAACGAGAGCATGGCCATGTACCTCCTCTATTTCGATACAACGCGGGATTCGTATTCACGGCCGTTTTGCAACGCCGAGTCGGACGGATAGAAATGAAGACAGGATCTCTCCCATAGCGCAGAAGGCTTCGTCTTCCCGACGGCGGACGTCGAGGTTATCTACGCATCCGGCTGGCTGTCCCCTGCATCATTCTTACTCGCTTCGGTCGCCTGTGCGACATCGTAGGGGGAACGATCCATATTATCTCAGCCTAGTACTATCAACTCCTGAACGCGAACGCCGCCGCTCCATGTCCTCACACCGAACCGAGCAGACATTTACATCCCCCGCTCACGTATCTCTGGAGACTGCTTCGTGAAGGGATGACGGGGTGGCGGTGTTAGACGCCTTGCAATGACATAAAAGGAAAAAAGCAAACAAGGCAACAGTATAGGGCAGAAGGGGAAAGGGGGGGGGGGAAGGTGGGTAAGACGTAGATGGGCGCGAAAGTCCGGAATGGTGAGGACGGCAGACGCTAGAGGAAAGCAAGAACTCAGGATAGACGCCGAGCGCCCGAAAGTCGGGATGCAGCCGGGTGGAAGGTCGAAAAGGAAAACGTCGAGCTGTCGTTACGCTCGGCGCTTACTGTCGTAGAGGGAGAACACGGCTCGCTCGACGGCCGCTTCCTCGCTCTCCGCCTCCGCACCCTTACTGCCGGCGATAGTTAAGAGAGAGGGCACGATAGATGACGATCTCGATGGCCTCCATCTCGAGGGTCACAGCATCATGAAGCGTGAGGTCGTCGAAGGCCTTGCCCTTGGGATAGCCGAGCTCGAGGAAGAGGTAGCCCCAATGCAGGTCGGTCTCCTTGCCCGCCTCCTTGGCGGCACACATCTGCGGCAAGGGGAGAGCGTGGACGGTCCTGGTGGTCTCCTCGCGGATCAGGGCGATGTACCACTATTTTCACGTTTCCGCACCGCTGTTAGTCTTCGGACGCGTTCTCTGTGCCAGGAGAGTGCGCGCTAGAGCGCGTGCTGGAGCGCGTGCTGGAGCGCGTGCTGGAGCGCGTGCTGGAGCGCGTGCTGGAGCGTGTGCTGAATTGAGTCCTGGAGCGCGTGCTTACCTCGATAACGTCCAGGGGCCAGCCAGGCTTGGGGGCCAGGGCATGCAGATGGACCCAGGAGCGGCTGAAGCGGGGCAGACCGTACTGCTGGATCATCTGGCGCTCCGTGAGGGAGGCGATGTAGGCAATGCTGTCCTTCATGACCACGGTGAAGCCGGGGCAGTGCATGGCCGCATTCAGCAGGCGGCGGTAGAGGTTGCTGTCCAAGAGCTCCGACTGCCGGCCGCCGCGGATGGCCGATCCCAGGTTCGAGAGGAGGGCGGTACAGGCGTTGAAGATGATGTAGCGCTGGCGGATGGTGATCATGTCGGTGCAGTACCACGGCATCTTCTTGAGGACGCTGATCATGGCCTCGAACGGGCGCTGGGGGCAGTCGCGCGAGAAGGGCGACTTGTGCGCAGGGGAGGTCGGGTCAGCATCGCCGATCGAGGGGGCGGGCAGGCGGGGAGAAGGGGGGGGGGAGAAAAGAGGGGCGGGCAGGCGGGGAGAAAGGGGGAGGAGAAAAGAAGGACGGTCTTACGCGGACGGGAACCTCGATGTTCTTGACTAGCATGTTAATCTCCTCCTCGGAGACGAAGCCCTTGAAGTGGTTCCACGGCTCCTTGTCGCTGGGCTCGGCGAGGGAGGGAGAGCCGTGCGTCCAGATGAGGCCCCGGGCGTGGGGGAACAGATCCCGCATCAGCTCGTTCTGGCTGGACATCTCGACCTCTGCGACGCGGTCGCCCATGCGGACGAACCGGCCCTGCTCGACGTAGCCGCGGTGGCGCTCGTACGTCTTCTTGGCGTCCTCTCGCGACGAGAACTCCACGTACGCGTCGTTGGTCTTGCCAGTCACGCGGTCCATGACGATATGGACGGGCTCGTCGGCGTCGCTGAGGATGTGGCTCGTGCGGCCCAGCAGGGCGATGACCTCCGAGCGCTTCACCGCGAAGGGGATCTAGGCGGCGGTTGCGCGTCAGCAGCCGAGGAGGAGAACGGCGGCAGGTGGATGTACTCACGTTGAGGATCTTGAGGACGCCGTAGTCGCTACCGGGACCGGACTGCTGAGCCGCCTCCATGAAGGGGAAATTGTCTTCGCTCAGGGCCTGGAGGAGCGTGGGGTTGGCCGTGAGCTTCCGGAACGACTCCGACCGCTGGTTGCGCACCCACGCGGGGAGCGGCTTGATCTTGTGCGCCGGAGAGGCGGGCGCGACCGCCTGCGCCGCCGGCGAGGCCGGGATCAGCTTGCGCACCGCCGGCGACACGGGCAGCGCGGAGACGCCCCGCGGGGTGACCGGCGACGCGGACATCGACGGCCGGAACGGATCGGCCAGGCTGGCGTGCGTGGGGGGGGGCGTACGCATCATCGGGAGGTCCATCCGAGCAGCCGGCGAGCACGTCGTCGAGCCCGGCTGCGAGCCGACGTCGAAGGACGGGGGCGGACCCAGCACCGCCGTGAGATCCTGGCCGTCGCTGGCCCCGGTGCGGCGCGGCGTCGTGTAGCCACTGCCGGCGAGGGGAGACTGCTGGGTGCCGGAGGCCGAGCCGGGCGAGGGCTGGTTGCCGATCTGGGGATAGGTCGCGCTCTTGGCGGCGTTGAGGGTGGCCGTGCCGGTCGGGAGGTTGGCGATGCTCGTCGTGAGAGGGCTTTTGGCGAGCTTCTGCATCAGCGGCAGCAGCGGCAGGCGGGCCGCAGCGCTGTTCCTGATGCCACGGTGGCCGTTGTGGCCCTTGGCCCGATGCGGAGACTGATTGTTGGTCTGGCCGTAGGGCTGACCGCGAGACCGAGGCTGACCGCTGGCCGGACCGTTGGTCGGGCCGTCGGTCACGCCTTTGGCGCGGCCGATCAACTTGGAAGTCTGGCCATTATTCACCGCCGTCATGGGCGCCTGGCCCGGAACCGCCTGGACGCTCGCGTCGTTATGGTTGTTCGGGCCGGCCAGATTCAGATCGGTGCCCGCACGGAGGCTGCCAGTCATGCCGTTGCCGGAAGCACCCGCGCCGGCGAGCTTGAAAAGCTGCTCGCGCAGGGCAGCTCGCTGCTGCTGCTGCTGCTCCGGCGTCGTGGCCGGAGCGGCACCGGTAGTGCCCGGCGTGTTCTCGCGATCCTCAGCCGCGATCATCTCTGCCACTTCTAAAAAAAAAAAAAACAATAAAAAAATTAGAAAACGAAAATCAGCATGAGAGATGCCTCAGAAGAATCTTGGGAATAGAAATCTGATATACGCAAGGCCCGCTTACCCTGCCGGAGATCCGGAGGTGCCTCAGAAAGCAGGCGGTCCAAGACCCGATCAATGAGGCTGCCCATATTCAGGGATTTCTGAGATTTGCTGTCCTTGTGATGCGTCCTAGTTGGCATCAATCCCAAAAGTGGTCCGGATGAAGAGAGAACGTCAGTAAATGAGATGACGGATGACCTCAGTTCCAGCGGCGATCTCAAGAAATAACAAAGAGAAAAAAGCCTCGACTTGTCGTCCCAAGTCGCAAGGACGAGAGAATTTCAAAGATAAGTCCCCCAGCCAGGTTCTGATTTCAGCTGCCAAGCCTGGAATTGTGAGGTAGAAAGAGGTGGAAGTGGAAAGTAGACAGAGGTGGGAGTGGACAGAGGACGCAGAAACCGTGCCTTTCAAAGGCAGAAATTGTGGCCTGGTGGGTGGACTGTGGTGGAAGGAGAGAGAAGAGAGGCCTGGGGCAGAGAAAGGGCAAAGAAAAAGCTTGAGGTGCATAGCTATACCTACTGATAGGTAGGCACCTGAAAACAGGCTCCTCAGGTCCTCTTCAGTTTGCTCTCCACCTAGATATCAGATGAAAGTCGACCGCCAGTGGCTGGTACCCAGCCCAGGGCCTGCGACAACGATTCGCAGTCAGATCCTCCCGGCCCCTCCTGGTATAAATAGAGCAAATATTTGAAGACGGCTCGGTGGAGAGGCGGGCTCTTGGGTATTTACTCCGGCGTGGAAGGGAGATCGACAGAGTTCACGACGGCCGGAGGCGGCCTGAGGAGCCTAGGCGAGAAGCCCGCTGGCGGATGGGAGAAAACCCAAGCAGCAGAACGAGGACGAAGTGGGGGGAATGTAGTGGTCGCCCGGAGGAGTGACCGACGAGCTCGAAATTCATCGCGGGGAAAGGGGCGAGGCGGAAGAGGGGATTCAGAGTCGAGGAAGAAGAGGAGGCGCAAATACAACCTCGGACTACGGAGGCCGGTGCCCTGGAAGGATACGCGGTGGTCTGGGGCGAGACAGAGTCATAATGGGGGGGGGGAAGGCGAGGTAGGCGTAGGCACTAGGCCCTTCGTGTGAATACTTGATATGGAGGCAACGGAGCGACGAGCCTGCGGAAGTAACCATAAGTAAGGTACCTGTACTGTAAGATATACATACACCGCGGAATGCTAACTCTATTTCCGGTAAGATGACCGCCCGTAGCAGCAGTACGCAGTGCACTACCGGCCCGCTTCCATTCGAAGATCGATGGCTAAAACCACGCCATCCTACGGAAACGCGTGCGTGCCTCCCTGCCCGGCGACAGTCCGTATACGACGACCCGCGCGCGACGGCCTGCAGACGACAGTCTGTCGGCTCCGCCCATCTCGACGGGTTGCCGGCGCTGCAGACATGCCCGGGCACGTGCGTGCACTCGCGTCGGGCTCTAGTCGAACTGCACCGCTCGTCAGCAGAGAAAAGACGAGAGGGGAGGGAGGGGCACGATGGACCACTCACAGGCGTCAAGAACGACTCGGCAACGAATCTGGCGCGAGCGTTCAGCTACGAGGGCGTGTCAGCAGACGGCGGGAGGAAGGGGGGGGGGGGGGTGGGGGGGAAGAGAGCGCAGGGAGGACGCAGGGAGAGAAGCGAGCGTACGAAG
>JAKLNC010000543.1:0-12394 GCA_022813145.1 Barbatosphaeria neglecta
CCCCCCCCCCCCCCCCCCCCCCCCCCCCCCCCCCCCCCCCCCCCCCCCCCCCCCCCCCCCCCCCCCCCCCCCGCGTGGAGGGTACTCTAGCACTCTAGGCAGCCGTAGGCAGCAGCAAGGCTCGCTTCGGGGGGACTCGCTTCGGGAGTGAACGTCTAGGGTAGCTTATATTGGCCTGGATACCTTAGGAATCCGTCGTACGCTCAGGGCACCTTACACAGCTCAACAGGGGGTAGTTCGTACGCAGCGACAGCGACGGCCGAGGAAGAGAGCCGATTCATATAGACAGACGCGGCGAACCAGGGCGACAACCAGGACGGGAACGGCACTCTCCCTTTGTCCGGTACCCGACCCTGCAGACCTGAGGATCCGGAAACGGCATCACCCCTGGCTCGAGCCGCGGAGCGTAAGATATGTAATGTAGGTAGGATGTAGGTAGGTAGGTACCTATGTATTTACACACAAAGGAGATCTAGGACTCGTCGGCGAGGCGGCCGCACGCACACGGGCCAGCCTCGGGGGCATCAGCTCTATATCCACATACAGTCCGCCTCGGTTAGGCAGGGTAGCAGGCAGTAGGCAGAAGGCAGTAGGCAGAAGGCAGTAGGTAGTAGGCAGAAGGCAGAAGGCAGAAGGCAGTAGGTAGTAGGCAGTAGGCAGCGGGCAGAAGGCAGTAGGTAGTAGGCAGTAGGCAGTAGGTAGTAGGCAGTAGGCAGCGGGCAGTACGCCTCCGTCCCGCCGGCGCTAGTTCGCCGCCAGGATCTCGGCAGCGTCGGGCGGCAGGCTGTGGTCGACCTTGCCGCCCTCGTTGTTCCTGAGCGCCTCGGCCTCGCGGGCGACGCGCTCGGCCTCCTTCTTGCCCTCGTGGCTGCGGTAGCTGACGTAGCGCAGCGTCGCCAGCATCAGCACGGCCAGGAAGATGATGCCCAGCACGGACCGCCGGATGAGCACCCAGCGCAGGCCCTCGATCTCGGACCGCGCCTCGCTGTTGAGCATGATGCTGATCTTGTAGTTGATCTGCTGGATCTGTGTCCGGGCTGTCAGTGCCGTACGGGGTTTGGGAAGAGAAGAGGAGCGGCCGGGACACGTACCGCGCTCTCCGCCGCCTTCTGCTCCTCGCGCACCGCCATCTTGCGGTCGTTGAACATGCCGCGCACGGTGTCGTTGAGCGTCAGCAGCTCCTGGTTGAGGCTCTGGGCCGAGATGTCCACCTCGTGCTGCAGCAGCGTGCGCTGCTGCCGCAGCTGCTCGTCCGCCAGCCGCCGGTTGTTCTTGACCTCCGTGCCCAGCTCCGAGCAGGCCGCCTTGAACAGGTACGTCTCGTTCTCCACGTCCGACTTGCTGACCAGGCCCTCCTGCGCCACGTCCAGGTTCTGCGCCAGCAGCGCGCGCACCGCCTTCATCGTCGTGATCGCCTGGTCGCGCGTGAGCCCCCCCGTCTCCAGCTGCTTCACCAGCGAGTAGCTGTCGAAGTGGTGCACGTACGGCGGCGGCGACAGGTGCGGCGGCGGCCGCCGCGCCGACGACGACAGCGGCTCCCGCTGCAGGATCGCCTCCATCGGCCCGCCCAGCGCCCTCTCCGGGGAGGGAGCAGCATCCCGCGGAGAGCCCCGAGGGGGGTCCTGGGGGGGAGGGAGCTCGATGACCCGCGCCAGGCCCTCGTCCCGTGTTATCTCCTCCTCGCCGTCGCCGCTGCCGTCGCTCCTCTCTTCCGCCCGTCCTTGTTCCTCGGCGGCCGAGGGCTCGGCTCCGGTCTCGGTAGGTGACTGTTCTGCCTGCTGCTGCCGGTGCTGCTGTCCAGCCTCGGCACTGCTCTCCGACCGGCTGCTGCCGTCATCAGGCCCCCCTCCCGGGCTCGGCTCGACGGCCTTGCCGTGCCTCTTGAACACGGCCTGTCGGGGCGAGGTCGGCACCGCGAGCGGTGCTGCGTGCAGACACCTCCGCCTCGTCGCCGCACCGGCCGCGCAGGTCGGCCGTCTGCGACAGCGACCCCTCCACGCCGGGGCGGCGGCAGAAGCAGCAGCAGCAGCAGCAGCAGCAGCAGCAGCTTGGCTGGCCACCTGCCGCCGCTGCTGCTGGTGTCCCAGCCCCCCGGCGGCGAGGCGCCGCGTCGCTGCGGTTCGGAACAAGGGAGGGTAGAGGAAGGTCAATCGTGTCGTGGACATCGCGAGGCGGGGAGGAGAGGCCTGCACCTAGGAAGGGAAGGTGGGCGGGAGGGGGTCAGGTGAGGCAGCTGCTATGCGAACTCTCTCCGACCGAAGCAGTGCATTCTCGCGATCTCGTCTCGTTTTCTTGTCTTCTTCTTTCCTCGTGTGGGCGGCGAGAGGTTGAGTGCTTTGCTGGCCGTTGAACCGATGCTTTGCTGGCTGTTGAACCGATGCTTTGCTGGCCGTTGAATTGATTGCTGGCCGTTGAATTGATGCTTTGCTGGCCGTTGAATTAAAATCGCTGATCGTTGGGTCGCAATCGAGGCCTGGCCGAGTCCGTATCGATGTGGGTGTGAACTGATGGAAATGAAATGAATAAACGAATGCCGGAAACTTGCCGTGGTGGGGCTGAGCCTGTCCTGTCCGGGCTGGCAGTCCTGTCCGGTCCAGCGCCCAAAAACATGGCCTCGGGACTCTGCACGATCTCTACCGAGCCGACTGCGCTCTGGGCCAATCAACCGGCCTGTGCGGTGACATGAACAGCACCCCCTGGCCAGTGCGGGGCATTTTCGTCTAAAGATCGGTCGTCCCGACCTCACAGTCGCTGCCCTCGTTGGGGCGAAGGCAAGGATGAGATCAGAGCTCGCGTCCGTGGATCTCGCTACATACACACCTTGAGGCGGAAGCAGAGATCCAGTCGAGGCTCATATGTAGGGAGCAACGTGCTGAGAGTCAGCTACGCTCCCTCCCGAAACCGTACCCGGCTCCGTCCCGGCCTATGCTGTGCTACGAAATCTCCATCGCCGGCATCCATCGCTCCGTCCCACCACCTGTCACTGCTTGGCTGCCTGAACCCTCGTCACACACGGATTCCCTACCTCGTAAGCAAGGGGCAGCCAGAGTCGGAACTGACTCCGTGCCGTCACGGACAAGACTGCCCCCGATCACAGACAGCGAGCGAGTCGGGCACTCTGGCCAGAGCGTTCAGAAAGAATCCCACTCTCTTCTTCCGAGTAGGTATTGATAGGTACCCTGCAAGGGGGGGGGGGGGGCAAGGTCGATATATACTAAGCAAGTATAAGTATCTCCCAGGCTCTCCCAGGCGCAAAAAAAAAAAAAAAAAAACCAAGCACGCATCCGTCCGTTCCGTTCCGCCCGTCCAGTCCGTCCTTCCAGTTCGCGCCCATTTATCAGGGCCCTTCCCCAGTCCCTTCCTCTCTTTCCCACCTTCTTCCTCTTCCGTCTCCCTTCTCTTCCGTCTTCTCCCCGCCCTCCCGTCTTCTCCCTACCCTCCCGTCGTGCCGGGGTGAAGTACGTACAAGAAAAGAAAGGAAAAAAGAGGAAACGAACAAGAGAAAGAGAGAAGGAGAACGAGTATATGCCAACTGCCCCGAGAGGCAATGATGCAACCTGAAGAGCGCACCCGGAGCGGAATGCGAATGGACAACTTTTTTGACTCCTAGATGAGAAGAAAAAGTAAACGGAATAAAAATCCCATCCGATTCCATCGTGGCCGCCCCTTCCCATCGTAGCCCGTCCCGGTCTTCCTATACCTCCAAAGCCAGAAGAGAAAAGTGCAGTTGCGAAGAGACTTGACGACCCATATCGCTCCCAAATTTCGTCATAATTCCCAGGTATCTGTTTCGTGAATCCCAAAGTCCGAGCCCGAGCCCGAGCGCCTTGCCCATTCTTCACCCTAGGTAGATCACGAGATATTCCCGTAAAGTTCCGAATTAAGCGAAAGAAAAAAGAGAAAAAGGGAGGTAAAGGAAAAGGAGAAAGAAAAAAGATTAAATAAAAGAAAAGAAAGGAAAGGAAAGGAAAAGAAAACGAAAAGCAAAAAGGGGCGCAAAAAACAAATCGCTGTGGTGCCGATTGCACCATGATTATCGTGCACCCCCCCCCCCCCTGTATGAGCTAGCCCGGAGAATGACGCCCGACGCCTTCCTGATGGCTCCGATCTCCGCCCTGCCCCGTCATGATCGCGGCCGTATTAGCCCGCGCGTCGGTCGATCCAGTTCCCGCCTCATTAAGAGCCATCGAAGTCCAAATAGATGTATGTGCAGTCCTGTCCCGGAACACCACGCTGCCATTACGGGAGTTGCAGGTGGGAAGGTGCGAGAGAGGGAGCATGCGGAAGGCAAATAGAACAGTCCTAAATGTCGAGGGCGTGTCGGAGGGTAGGTGTGCTCGAGGTTGTGCCCGAAGTTGTGCTCGAGGTTGTAGAAATGGCCAAGTCAACTGTGTCCGTATGGGGGAGGCAAAAAAGGATCTCGTGAGAGTCGCTGCTGTATGGTGTCGAAAAAGAAGAGAAGTAGAAGTTGCTGCTCGGCTTACGGCCCGTCCACTCTTCCTCCCGGCTACATTCCCGGATCCTCGGCAGCCGAGAGTGTCTTAACCTCGTCGGCCGCTTCCTCGGCAGCGCTTGCGTTGGTGCTTGGTGGGCTGCTGCTCTGCGGGGTGTTAGGCGCCATCGTCAGGGCCGGAGTCGGAGCAGCCGAGTTGGCGTCCAGCCGTAAGGCTGCAGTCGAGGGGCGTGCCGTGCTGGTCGTGGCGGTCGAAGCGGCGTAGGTGTGGTGGCCATTATCAGGCTGGTGGTTGGAGACGAGGGCGAGCAGCTTGTCGTAAATCGCCTTCTGTCGTGGAGTGCAGCTGTCCTTGTCCTTGAGCACTTTCAGCAGGGGATCGATGAAGCGCTCCTTGTGCGGGCTAGGCAGTTTTATCAACAGTTTCTCTGAGAGGAACAAGGTATCAGCATTGCGCCCCATGGATTCCTTTTTGGGAGATCTCGTTGGCAACTTACGGACGACGTAGTTGCCGTACTGGTCCTTCGTCAGCACCTCGAGCGGCATGGGGCCGGAGTCGTTGGGGTCCACAGCGATGAGCCGTTCTGTGATGCGGAACTGCACATCGGGGCCGCCGTGGGCGATACACTTCTCCACCACGTTCGACGCGTACTTGTGGTTCGAGAGCGCCACCAGATCGGGGAGGACGAAATTGATCATGTCTTCCCGATCTTGGGGTTGGCCGTGCATGAGCACGTGCTGGATCACGTAGTTGCCGTACTGGTCCGTGATGAGCGTCTTCGCGTTCGCATTCAACTCCGCCATGATGAACATCTTGTCAGCCTCGGAGCCGTGCTCGAGAATGCGTTGGATCACCCGACAGCCGTTGCCGTGCATGGACAGCTCGGACACATGGCCGACGATGGCGTTGATGATGAAATCGATGTGCTCGCGGTTCACCACTTCGATAACCTTCTGGATGACGTGGTTGCCCTCCTGGTGCTTGATGAGGTCGAAAATGCTGTCCTGGAACTCGTTCACCAGCTCTGCCTTCTGCGCGACGAGGATGTACTCTAGTGCCTGTGATATCGCGTTAACGACGCTCCCACGGCCGAGATCAGCTTCCTCACACCCCCCCTCTCTCTCTCAAGTACCTTCTGAACGACCCTGCACGCATGCTTGTGCATCGAGAGGGCCACCATTCTGCCCTTCATATGTCTGGCCAGAATGCTCTTCTGGGCCATGGTGCCGTGCTCAATGAGCTTTTGCATCACGTAATTGCCGAAGCCGTCCATCATGAGGCTGACAGCGTTGGGCTCGATCTCACGGAACACCAGCTCCTTCTCCTCTCCGGTGGCCTTCTCCAGCTTCTGCTGGATAAACCTCGACCCTTGCTGGTCGCCGCTGAATTCTACAACGTGGTCATGGATGTTCTTCGCCGCGAAATGTGTGAGCTCTCCGTATTTCAGAGGGGCTGGGCGCGGGGGGAGGAGGGGAGAAAACGAACCTTCAACTCCCAGTCTTTTCTTGAGCTGTGAGAATGGAAGGCCCTCAGCTTAGGGCTCTGGTTGTCCCTGAGAACGTTGTAGTCGCTCGCATTGTTCGCCGGAGAGTTCGCGAATTGCTGCATAGGCAGCGAGACCTGCAGGGGCAAGGACGGGCCCCGAATCAGCGTGAGATTGCGGTACGGTTGGAGTGGGAACGGCGAAGGCGCCGCCAGGCCCGATGGGATGTATGAAGCGCTGTTATAGTTGCTATACGCTGCGGGTAGAGCTTGGGCGTCCAGCTGCGAATCGGCCAACGATAGCCGCGAAAGCGATAGCTGAATGAACCGGCTGTCGATGTCGTACGCCGCTGGGGGATCATGATGGTTCGAGCGATACGAGCCCGTTGGAGCTGCCGCCGACGCGGTGGCCGCGGCAGCGGAAGCAGCCGTGGACGCAGTGGAAGGGCTGCTCAGGTTCGGAGGGCTGCGCTGATGGTGGTAAGGGCTGATGGGCGCGGATCCCCGGTCGGCAACGCTTCCCCGCGTGGCCAAGGACGGCAAATCGCGTGAGCGTGCGATATTGGTTGCCTCGCGGTTGCCAGTCCGAAGTCCGCCAGTCTGGGAAAAGACCAGAAGGCCATCGTCAGTGTTGACGGCCAGAGCATCAGCGAGATCCGCAGGTGCCATGGCCAAACCTGCCGACTCCCCCAAGTCGTCGCCGAAGCCCTCGTCGTTGTCGTATGGATAGGCCGCTTGGCTCGGGCTGAAGCGGGAAGACACGCCCTCGGCCATCCCCGACGAGCCGCCAGTGCCGTAGTTGAGGGCCCGTCTATGATTAGCAACCTGCGGGAGCGCTGATTCCATGCGAGGCGTGAAGGTATGGGCAGCGATCGGATCCAGGGTGGTGACGCCGGGGAGCGTCGAGTATGGCGGGCTTGGGTCCCACGAGTTACGATGTCTAATCGATGGCTGGCTCTCGAGGCCGACCTCAGGAGGCTTATCGTGTGAGCGGATGGGGTACGCCGCCTTCTTGTAGTAGTAGTTCAGCGCCTCCATGTCAGACATGGGCTCGGGTTTGGCAGAATAGCTCGTCGGGTTGCCGTTCGTCTGCGTGGTAGAGCGGCGGAGATTGCACGCAGCTATGTGTTCGCGAATCGTCTGCTCGCTCTCTCTCGCCCGGTTTGGCGGTGTGCTGTCCGAGACGATTCGAGCTGGCGCGTTCCTTGAAGCAGCCCAGTCTCCGGCCTGAGCTGCCCAGCCGTTGGATTCCGCGGCTGGAAACGTGCTGGTGTCCTTCTCAGTAGCCCAGAGTGATCTCTGTCTAGAACCACCTGCCATGCCGAAGTTGGAGGATTCGCCCTGGATAGAGGATGCCCGGTCAGCATCACACAGCCTTCTCCGCGGCAGCAAGGGCCGGCTGTGGAGGAAGGGAAGGAGGGGGGACACTGGCGAGACAGCTTTTCACAGGCAAGCCCCAGTGCCCTCGTAATTGCCGCCTGGTAGGGTTGATAGAGGATACGCGACCTCACATATCGCCATATCTGCCCCTCCCTCGCACCCCGCAAGGAAACTCCGTGCAGCAGGGGACAATACGGGGAGAATGGGAGACTCACGGTTGCAGGCATCCTGGTGTTGGCAACCGGATTCGCTTTTGAGTCTGGTTCGAGCTGATCAGCACCCTGGGATCAGGCGTGTTGATTTTCGGTTGGTGTCGAAAGAGTGGCTGAGGACGCAGTAGCGCGGCGAGCTGCCGTTGCGCTAGGGTCCAGAATTATTCGTATTTGCAAACGGGGGAACGTGTGTGTACAGGGCGCCGACGGCTCGTCTCTGGGCCCCTCCAAACAGGCTGTCCAAAGCGGACGTACGCCTTGCGGTCCTGCCCTCGTGTTGCAGGTGCGCAGAACAGAGAGCTCTTCGGCAACAGTCTATTATAATGCGGCTGTTCGAGGAGAAGAGGGAGGAGGTAGAAGGTCAGCGACTACAAACAGACTTATCCATAACACGTAGAAGGTGAAGAACGGAGAAGGAGAGTGGAGGAGGGGGGGGGGGGGGGGGGAAAGGAAGTGGGGGGCGCGGCGAAGGGGCCGAAGTTTGGTAAGGCTGATGCGAGGGCATTGACCATTGTCCAGCGACCCCCCTGGACCCCCCTGGACGGAGCCGGGGGGGGTGGGGAGACCAGGACGGTGGGGTATGGCACTGCCGAGCAGAGCTGAGAAGATTAGATGCGGGTAAGACTCACCAAGACGGTTGTGTGCTTCTTGTTTGCTCCCTCCTCCGGCTCTGTCTTATTGTTCCCTACGGCAGGGTTGCGTCGAGGTAGGACGATTGTCGTGCTCGGCGGCCAACGACGGGGAGGGCTAGGCAGCCGAAGAGCGGATAGGTGCGGTATGTTGGAGGAAGGAGAAAAATGTATGTGCACGCAAGGCGCGCGCGAGAGGGTGGGTAGGCGGGTGGTTAGCGCAGCCGGTGTTAGGCTGTAGGTAGGACCCTGGTAGGCAGCTCAGCTGCTCATAGATGTCAGAACACACAAGGCCCAGACACTTTCTGGCGATGCTGCCTATAAGGTGACCGTACGATAAATCCTCCGTGGAGCGGCTGCGACGCACACCCAAGAGACGAAGGCAGTATAGCGGCTGAAAGAGAAGTCACTGATAAGAGAAGGATGTGAAGCAGGTAGAGGGAGAAGGAAGATACGGAGAAGAAAAAAAAATGAGAAGAGAGGAAGGCGAAAGGTGAGAAGAGTGGTGTGTGAAGGCGAAGAGAGAGAGAGGGCTGGAAACTAAATGAGCGAGGGAGAGGAGATATAAGGGAAGGGAAGGGAAAGGGAAAATGCTGGAGCTCAATGTGCAACAGAGCCCTGGAGCTTGGGGGGTAGTACGCTAAAGAGTGCGCTGTACGGCAATGGCGGGGGGTGGGGAACAGCCTGAGGTAAGGTACCTACCCAGGTTTGAGTGCCGCAGCGTAGCCTGTGCAACCGCAGAAGGGGGGTCGTGTGGTGGATGCGGTGTCTGTGGCACCAGAGGCGCAGGCAGGTAAGGCGCCTGTCCAGAGACAGGCGGAAGCTAGGTACAAAGGATAGTTAGGGGGAAACGGTCAGTTACTTATAGCGGGTGTTAGGAGAAACGGCAGGGAGAAAGAGACCTGTGGGCGTCGTAGGGAGGAGTAATGCGTACGGGGCTGGAAAAAAAAAAAAAAAAGCTGGAGCAGCCGCTAATGGCAGGAGGATTTTCTCATCGAGGCCAAGGCAGGGGCAAGCTTTACCACCTTGACCAAGCTGACAGCGGGAGGGAGGCAGCACGGGAGGATATGTAAGCCGGCAAGGCAGAGCAGGGGTTATGCTTGGGGGCACCAGGGGAAGGGGAACTCGGACCGGATGGGGGGGGGAAAGGTGAGAATGGAAGGAACAGCACTCGCATCGCCAGGCCAGCGTACTCGTGACGACAAGTCAGGCTGCGCTCAGCAACAGGAGAGGCTGTACTTGTCTACAAGGCGAAACCGAAGCCGGCCTTCCGCAGGGCAGAACCAGAAGGAAATAACCAGAAGGAAATAACCAGAGGGAAATAAGTAAGGCAAAGAAAGAGGTCCGACTCACCAGGAGGCGGTGCCCGTGCTCGCTCCAATGAGCTCCGGGCAGGCTTTTTCGCGGGGCTGTTCGAGCGTGTGAGCGACCCCAGGTCTCCCCGGCTTCCGTGACCTCCTTCCCACCTAGCCGAGTCGGAAAGTTAGCGCGGCCAGTAACTAGTGCAGCAGCCTGAGCAGGCCTAGGCCCAGACCTCCACCAGCCAGTCAACCCGTCGCCTTCGTGCCCCTGTTTTGGGGGGGGGGAACGGCAAGGTGGGGGGAGCAGGTGGAGGTATCAGCGAAGCACCGAACGACACCTCAGTTGATCAAAACCTGCAAAACTCCCCAAGCGCCGCGCTCGTCGCCAGTAGGTCAGCAGCAGGTACATACTTGCTCGCGAGTTGGATTCGACCGGCTTGGGAGCAGCTGCTGCGTCCGGAAGATAGGAGGTAGATGGGCAATTGTGCCAAACGAAAGAGATGAAGTTATCAACGAACGAGATGAAGTATCAAGATAGGTAGTATGTGAAGGAGGACCCAGGTGGTATGTAGCAAGGGTTACCTATGTAAGGCATACGTACATGTACGTAGGTAGGTACTGAGGCGCTGGTTACATAAGCGAGGACCTGGGTAGGTAGGTACGTAGGTAGGAGAGAAAAGAGAGGGAATATAGTGCAGCGGGAGAAGACGAGGCCCTTATATAGGGGCCTCCGATGGGCTCTCCACCATGTACTGATCTCGAGGCGAGGGCGCAACATAGGTAGGGAATGGCTCAATCCGAGGCAGCCTGGTAGGATCAGACGCTCAATTCTTATTACTGAAGTAGCCAACTAGTGTTTCGGTAATGTGTTAGGTATTACCGCATCCTACAAACCCCATACGGAGCTAAATCGGGCGCCGTGGGCGAACATCTCATCCGGCCGGTCTCTCTGACCGTTTGCTCATACCTGGTCGGTGTGGATGCCGTTCGAGAGGAAGAGAGAGCACTTAGACGACGGCTCCTTGCGCTCCCCCTTGGTCTTCCTCCCCCTTGCTCTTGTCACTCTCCTGCTCTCGTTTCTCTTTGCCATCATGTGTCGGCGCCACCGAAACGGTCCCGAGCGCCGGATAACGCCATCCCGCGGGCGGGCAGCCCATATGAAGGCGAAAGAGCCTCGCACATGCCCGTCGGCGGGGGTCCGTACAAGTCCCCTTCTAGCGAGAGAGATTTTGTGCACGCTGTGCGGGAACGCTACAGTTCCAGGGCTCACGTCAGGAGTCCTCCATTCCCACCTTCTGTTCCCGATGTACCTGGCTCGGGTGCTTAATAGGCTCGGGAACTTGGCCTCGTCTGAACTGGATAGACGGACGATAACAGGGGAAGCGAGCAGACGTAAGGGCCCGGCCGCAGAACCTCACGAAATGGAATAGATTTTACGGGCACCGTGGGCAAGCGTGTATAGTACGTATCTCGGAAGGGCTCACGTCGCCCAGCGTGACCGGAATGCCTCTTGCCTCCAGGCATGAGCGCTACTCGTACAGATACGCATTATCCAAGGCGACTGACGTGGACCAAGCAAATCACGGCTATCCTTGCTGGGACGACAGGCAGACAACCTACCTTAGGTATGTTCTACTAAATAGGTACGTAGGTAGGCACGGGAGGTACACAGGCAGGGAGAAGGTAGCGGGTACTGACTGGGGGTGTGTAGGAGACCGCTGACAATGTGCAAAGAACCGGCGCGATCTGGGGCTCGAGAGGGAGACGAGACTGATCGAGATGCGTACGATGCGCTGATGCGGCCTTGGCCGCGGACAATGCATGCTCAGCACTGGCTCTCGATCTGGGTGACGATGATGCGTCCGGCGGATATGAGAAAAGGAGCGGCGGTTTGTCACCGAGACGACCCAATGGGCGCATCCGGCACACGGCGCGAATGCTCGCGGGAAGCCGCAAGTGGTATTGTTGTCATCATCCTCATTCTCCAGCGCGGATCCCGGCTTCTAGGCGCAAGCCCGTCGCTACGGGGGGGATAAAAGGGGCATAGGGGCATGTGCTGCGGCGGGTTTCCAACGAGCTACACAAGTAGCTTAAATCCTGCCACCTACCTGGCCGGGCGGGATGCAGCGCACCGAACAAGAGTCATAAGTAGCCCGAGAAAGGCCGCGAGTCTCACCGGCGGCCACACCATCGAAGAAGGAGGGCGATGCCATGGCATTCGACCACCCGTGACGGTAACTGCTGCCAACCCGGCCGGCGGGTCGACGGAGGGGGGGCGACAAGGTCCTCCACGAGGTAATGTGACATTGCGCCGACGCCAGAAGGATCTGTCGAGGAGCGAGTGAGTCGATGCCCGCAGGCGATAGGCGAACACCACATACGTACACTAGGCTGCGAGCATCGGTGGCGGGGCGTACGCTGCGGCAAACATTGTCCGGGGTGGGGGGGGGGGACTGCACGTCGAAGGCTCTGCTGCTGCTCCGGGGCGTGGCTGGCCACAGAGAGCACTCTCTGTGGCATGCACCCCGTGTATCACGGGACGCCCTGAAGCGAGAGACGTTGCGCTCGGCGGGTCGGTGTGTTGCTTCTTGAGACAGGCACTGGCTCTGTGCGATGGCAGAAGGTGCTTCTTATGTGACCCCCGACGGGCCTGGTGGGCCGGTAGATTGCCCCTTTCGCCTTCCACGGGGGGGTTGTCTGTCGGCTACGACAGGAGCACAAGGACCGAAATGGGCCACTTTGAGAGAGAGACTTGCCCTCAAAGTGGCATGCGGGAAGGCTGCCTGCATACACCCCAGACCTGATCGGTATCCCTGTCCGGCAGTCCGTACGCCCCTTTCCCGCGGCCGAGCCCAGCAAACTTGCTGGGCTCCGGAGGAGGGCCGGCTTGTCGCTGGCAGAGAGGGGGGGGGGGTAGAGAGGGCGGGGGTAGAGGG
>JAKLNC010000544.1:0-12317 GCA_022813145.1 Barbatosphaeria neglecta
CCCACACCGTCGGGCGGCCACAGGGGGGGGGGCCAACCCTACCCACCCATTTTTGCCCAATTCCCACCCGCCCCCCCCCCCCCCCCCCCCCCCTTCCTAAAACCCTATTTTTTTCTTTTTGGTCTTCTATCAAATCTGGGTGGTATATGGCTAAGTGTACTAGCTAGGTGGTATGGAAGACCATGGTGGGATCTGGGAAGGATGGGTTGAATAGGCAGGCAGGCAGGCAGGCAGGCAGGCAAGCAGGCAAGCAGTCTGGCGGGCAGACAGGCAGACGGTCGGGCAGGCAGACGGTCGGGCAGGCGGTCAGGCAGGTGGACGGTCCGGCGGTCCGGCGGTCAGATGGTCAGATGGGCGGACATCCGGGCGATCAGGAAGGGCAAAAAGGAGTTTGGATGTACGTCTAGGTTGGCTGGGTACTTCTTGTTGGTTTTAAGGGACGAGGCGGAGGGAGTGGTCCATTACGCCTCCTTGTACGGGTATATAGGTACTAACGACATGGTGGGTGCTTATGGAGTGCTAAAAAAAAAATTAAGAAAAAAGGGGCGTCGCCCGGTATTAGCCTGCTACTTCGCTGCCATACCACCTACCTGGGCTGACGTGAATGTCCGGAAGGTAGGTACTGCTATGTGTGCCTATCATGGAATGGCGGAGGGTAGGTCACTAGTAGCAGGTAAGAGCGATCGAGAACACAATCAGCGAAATAGGCACTTTGGTTGTATTCTTCGATGTGAATACTGTCGATTTATGCTGGGGCGGCGGAGGCGGTAGTCGCGGCGCCAGTCTTTCCCCAGGTGAGTTTCGATTTACTCTCCTCGACCCAGCACTCGAAGAAGAGGGGCCCGGCTTCGACGGAGCGGATGGGTGTGGTGGCGGCGCTGTGGCTACTCTGCTCTCTCCTCGCGGCTCTGCCTTTCTTCTTCTTCCTGTGGCGTTTCGCCTTGGCGGCGGGTTGTAGATGCGCCTCGGAGGGGATCCATGGCTCGTGATGCTGCGGGGGGGTTAGGTAGTGTTCTCTTTTGTGAGCCAGGGGCAGGAGGGTAGCGTACCTCTATCAGCGCCTCGCTTTCCGGGCGCAGCTCCATCGCCACAGTAAAGGTGCAGTTATCAGGCAGAGGACTCAGGGCCTCGCCGGCATGGGCGAGGCGGCGGACCGCGGCGCGCAGCTGCTCGTCCACGTCGGCCCAGTTGACGACCGTCTCGGCGTCGGGGTTGGAGTCAGTGTCGGAATCAGTGTAAATGCTTTCTTCGTCCTCGTCATTCTCAACGTCCTCGCCAACTTCGTCGTCGTCGTCGTCTTCGTCCCCGCCGTCCGCGTCGTCCTCGCCGTCTACGTCGTTCCCCTTCTCGCTGTCTTCGTCGTTCCCCTTCGCGACGTCTTCGTCGTTCCCCTTCGCGACGTCTTCATCGTCCCCACGCTGGTCGACGTCGCCGCCGTTCTGGTTGACATCGTCCCAGTGGTAGTCAACGTCGTCCCAGTGCTGGTCGGCATCGTCCCAGGGCCGGTCGACATCGTCCCAGGGCCGATCGAAATCGCCCCAATGCTGATCGTCATCGTCCCAGTGCTGATCGTCATCGTCCCCGTGCTGGTCGTCATCGTCCCCGTGCTGGTCGCCAGCTTGCTCGTCCTCGTCCTCGTCTTCGGGCTGAGGCTCCTCCATGATCCCGTCCGGCCAGGCAGGAAAGGCGCTGACGTCGAAGATCCATCGCTCCAGCACCTCGCCCGGCGGCGGCGGCGGCGGGGGCGGCCGTGGAGCTTGTGCTGGTACGAGCCCCTCGGCGGGGGCGGCGGGGGCAGGGGCGGAGGCAGCGGCTGTGGCCGGCTTTCTGCGCGGGTCCTCCTCCTTTTCCTCCTTGCCACGACGGCCCTCGGGAGCCGTCACGGTAATGGTGGGAACAGGAGCAGCCGCCACCGCAGCCCGCGGCGCGTGGATCACAACGGCGACCCGCTCGACGCTGCCGGCGGCGACCTGGGCGGTCACGGCATCGACGGCGTCCTGCACCCAGTCGCACACCTTGGGGTGCCGGTTCTGGTGGACGGGCAGGTTGTAGGCGAAGGCGGAGAGGAAGGTGCGCTGGGGGTAGATGCGCCGGTAGTAGAGCACGCTGTGGATGCAGACGGTCAGGAAGGCGCTGAAGGTGCCCAGCAGCGTGCGGGCTTCGTCGAAGGGGATGGACGGTGGCTCTTCCGGTGGTGGTGACTCTTGCGCTGGCTCTGATGCTGGCTCTGGCGCTGGCTCTGGCGCTGGCTCTGGCTCTGGCGCTGGCTCTGGCGGTGGTGACTCTTGCGTTGGTTCTCGCGGCGCTGGCCGATGCGCAGACGGTGGTGGTGGGGGTGAGACGGAAGGGGAAGGGGCCATTGCAGGGGTCGTTGCAGCGTCGTCGCTATCTCCTGTTTCATGGTCTGATCGGGCTGAGAATCGGCGATCTCGTTGCATTGGTTGACCGTCATTGCAAGGCCGGGTAGAATTGGGACAAAAGACGGACGGATAGGCACATCGGGTACGGAATTACAGAATGAACAGCTTGGCGCCTGTTGTAGAACCCATCAGGTATGTACGCAATTTAGCAGCAGCGGCCCTTCACGCGCCGGGACGCGATCGCAGCTCCTGGCAGCGCCGCCATGACACGTGAAAGGAGGGGCTGAGGGCCGAGGGACCTGGGGCTCAATGGGCCTCCAGCTGGCTTAGATACACTGATCTCAGTCCGCCCCAGGCGCGTCGTAGCGTGAATTTTTAGTGGCTGTTTAGTGGCCTCGACGCGCCAACACGGGCCCGACATCCCGCTATAATCAGCTCTGTTGATTGGCAGGCGCCACGCAGATACCTCAATCAATTGATACCTGTAGCTGAGGGGGGGTTGTACCCACTCGCACTAACACAAGCACCCGGGCAGCGACCGCTATTTATTTTCCATCCCGCCAAAACGGACGGACCACAACTTTATTCCCCCGCCTTTGGCATGTTCAGTTTGCCGAGCTCGTCCGTCAACAAACTTGCTCTTCTTTCCTGACCTGTTCTGGGGACTCGGAAGAAGCTTGGCACAAAGAGACAATCTCTGCCGCCCGGCAAACGAAAAGCCACCTCACAACGATTACTTACTCCCATCTACAATTGCTGCGCTCACCCCCCCCTCCCTACCTGAGCTATGGATGAGGTCGCCCGTTTGCTGGCGGACACCCAGCGGCCCGAGGAGGCGCCTCGCCAGAAGGCCGAGCACGACCTGAAGCAGGCCGAGACGAGCCCCGACTTCCCGCGCCTTCTCGCCGCCATCGCCGGTGCCAGCTCCTACCCCAGCGAGATCCGACAGTCGGCCCTCTCGGTGCTGCGGCGCTTCGTCGAGCACAACTGGAGCGAGGACGACGACGAGGAGGGCCCGCATATTCCCATTGCCGATGGTACCAAGCAAGAGCTGCGCGTGATGCTCTTGGAGCTGGCCACGCGCGATGAGGACGACCGCAAGGTGAAGTCCGCCACGAGGTACGTGCCACCGACCGAGAGACGGATGCGGGCGTGGATGCTAACTAGTCCCGGGCCCGGGCGCCCCCCCCCCCCCTCTCGCGCAGTTACGTCGTGGGCAAGATCGCCAGCGTCGACTATCCCGAGGGCTGGCCCGATCTGCTGGAAAACCTGCTCAACGTCCTCCGCAGCGGAACCGAGCTCCAGCTCCACGGCGCGCTGCGGGTCTTCCACGACCTCGTCGAGTACAGCCTCAGCGAGGACCAGTTCTTCAAGGCGGCGAGGACGATCATCGATGTGCTTTACCAGGTCGCTCTCAACCCCACCCGCAAGCCGATCCTGCGGGCCCTGGCCGTGTCCGTCTTCCGCAGCAGCTTCGACATGATGGACATAGTCAAAGACGACCACCTGAAGGAGGTCAAGGGCTTCGCCAACGAGGCCCTCCAGGGCTGGCTCCCCTTCTTCCACGACGTCATGAAGCTGCCGCTGCCCGACCGGACGCCTGGCGATGCCAGCCAGCCGGAGAGCTGGAACGGGATCGTGGCCCTGAAGCTGCAGGTGGTCAAGACCCTGCACAAGATCAAGGCCGTGTTTTCCTCGCTCCTACTGCCCCAGAGTTTTGCATTCTTCGAGGAGACCTGGCGGGAGCTCTCCAATCTGCGGGCCGCCTACTCGGAGCAGTATATCGACAACGATACCCAGGGCCGCCTGGAGGACGCGGACGGTCTTCCCTACACCCTCGACTTCCTCGTCCTCGAGGAGCTCGATTTCCTGAACCAGTGCCTGCGGGCGTCCCCCGTGCAGAAGGAGCTCGACGGCCAGCTCGCAGCCAGCGGCGCCGCCCACGAGACCCCGTGGCTCCTCGAGCTGATGGCGGTGCTTGTCGCCTACGCCCGCATCCCCCGCGAGGAGGAGGACCTCTGGGACATTGACGTGTCCCTGTACTTGGCCGAAGAGACGTCGGTGACGGCCAACTACACGGCCCGCACGGCCTGCGGCGACCTGCTCATCAAGCTGGCCGAGTGGATCAAGCAGAAGGCCCTGGAGGGGCTGTTCGCCCACACCCGCGCCCTCTTCTCCACGGGCGCCGGCGACTGGCGCAGCCAGGAGGCCGCGCTGTATCTGTTCAACGTGCTCCTCGGCGACCTCATCGACCTCGACCAGCCCGTATCCCCCGAGATCTCGCAGGCCTATCTGCAGCTGGTGGAGTATACCCTCGCGCGGGAGGAGCAGCGGCTGCTGCAGGCCCGCGGCTATCTGGTCGCCGGCGTGCTGGCGCAGTGCTATCCTCCCTCGGCCCAGCTGCTCGACCGCACCATCCTGGCCGTCACCCAGGCGCCGTCCGAGCTGGTGCAGGTCGCCTGCATCAAGGCGATCGAGGGATTCGTCAAGGCCAACCAGGGCCTGGCCGACCGGCAGGTGCCCATCCTCCAGGCCGTCGACGTCTTCCTCAGCTCCAAGGACCTGAGCGAGCTGGACGACGCCGACGATCTCCTGGCCACCCTGGTCGAGACCCTTCGGGTGGCTATCAACCTGAACCCGGCCGTCGTGTTCTCCTCGGACGTCAAGTCGATCGACCTCCTCTTCACCGTGGTCAAGTACGGCGTGCACAACTACCAGGTCACCATGATCGTGAACGATGCGTTCGAGGAGATCGTGCGCAGCCTCTCCGACCAGGCATCGTATGCTGCGCTATGTGCCAAGGTCATTCCCACGCTGAACGGCTTCTTCGCCTTTTCGGATATGACCGAGGATGAGCCTCTCATCACGGTAAGTCTGTCCAATTCTCATGCTGTCGAACTGGTACCGGCAGGCCAGGACCGCCGTGGCCTCGGGCGCGCACTGATCGCACTGCTAACGCCCCTTTCCCTGTTGATAGCTGGCCACGGAACTGCTGGCTCTCCTGGTCCAGTACGGCTCAGAGCCCTTGCCTGCCGGTTTTGTGGCCCAGGTGGCGCCGAAGCTAAAGCGGCTCTTGATGGAGTCGAACGAGGGCGAGATTCTCCGCCCGGGCGCCGAAGCCCTCAAGTTCCTGCTCAGCCACGACCACCACCAGGTGTTCGAGTGGCAGGACGAACAGGGCAACAACGGCCTCGTGGTCTGTCTCCAGATCATCGATCGCCTCCTGGGCCCGTCCATCGAGGACAATGCCGCGTCCGAGGTGGGCGGCCTCGCCGCCGAGCTGGTCGAGAAGGCCGGCCACGAGCGGCTCGGGGACGGCATGCTGCAGCGGCTCCTCCAGGCCGTGGCCATCCGCCTGAGCTCTGCGCAGACGGCGCCTTTCATCCAGTCCCTGATCCTGGTGTTTGCACGGCTGTGCCTCACGGCTGCGGCCGAAGTGGTGGAGTTCCTGAGCCAGGTCACCATCGGCCAGGAGAACGGGCTCGCGATCGTGTTAAACAAGTGGCTTGACAACTCCATCAACTTCGTCGGCTACGATGAGATTCGGCAGAAGTAAGCCAACTCTTCCCCTCCCTCCCGGCATGCGGCGTCTTCGTTCCGTGACTAACCGCTGTATCTCTCCAGCGTGATCGCCCTGTCCAAGCTATACGCTCTCAACGACCCGCGCATCGCCCACACGCAGGTCAAGG
Organism: Barbatosphaeria neglecta; assembly: GCA_022813145.1. Classification (NCBI taxonomy): domain Eukaryota; kingdom Fungi; phylum Ascomycota; class Sordariomycetes; order Barbatosphaeriales; family Barbatosphaeriaceae; genus Barbatosphaeria; species Barbatosphaeria neglecta. Next base: position 6,050 of record JAKLNC010000544.1, read on the forward strand.
GCGACCTGATCGTGCCGACGAGCGACAGGATAATGACGAGGTCCCGCGCCAAGCAGAGTACGCTAAACGTGAACATGCGCTCGCCCCTAGCCATGAATCCGATCACTGACTTTTTCACCCCGCCGCGCAAAGACCCCGAGCAGTACACGGTCATCCAGGCGCCCCTCAAGATCCTCAAGGTGCTCATCGAAGAGCTGCTCTCCGCGCAGGGCAAGTTCGGCAACGCAGCCGCCACGGCTGCTGCCGCCGTGGCGGCCGAGTTCGACGGTGAGGAGGACGACGGCGACGAGGGCTGGGAGGACGACGGGGACGCGCTCGATCTCAGCCTCGGCACGACCAAGGCGGACCTGCTTTCGTACATGGAGTCTGGCAACAGTCGCCAGCGAGACGACGAGACGCAGGCGTACCTGTCCGAGTTCTTCCTTCGCGCCGCGCAAGAGAACCTCGCAGGCTTCCAGGACTGGTATGCGCAGTTGGCGGATGAGGAGAAGGGCAAGCTTAACGAGCTCGCCTCGCAATAGGAGCGCCTCCTCGTCAACTCTCAGCACGCGTTCACGATGGAGGATCGTCCGAAGTGGGAAAAGCAGCCGCAGCCGGCTACGCCATGAGATGGACGCATGGATTAGCCATTCAATAATAAGGTTTATGCGTTGACGCGAAAGAAATGCAGGACTGGGTGTATTATCAGGAAGGAGTGAGAGAACCGTCATTGTCAGTCGGAAGGTAACGAGACCCACGATAATATTCAGCAACATCTCTGCATCACTGGCGGCTCTCTCTTACGACGGGTGTATGCTGAAAGAGGCGAGTGGGCGTGGTGCAAGGAACAGGGGCGGAGTACGGACAAACAGCACTTCGAGGTAGGATTCGAGCAGTCACATCGAGGTTGGAGTATACCAGCAGCAGCTGGGCGAGGGGAGGGGGGTAAGGGAGCCATAGTATTAGTACCTACCCAGGTACATATATATGTACGAGGCAGAGCCCTCGCACGAAGAGGTATTAGACCAAAACGAGCCCTTTTACTAGATTCCTCTTGTTGGTTCCCGGCGTCCGGACTGCAGCCTTCAAATGATATCCCCCCCAAACCCGCCCCCAAACCCGCCGCCGCCGAAGGGGTTATTATTCCCCCCGCCCCTTGGCCGTCCACCACCGAAGCGGGGGCCGCCCAAGCCACCGAGGCCCTGGCCGCCGGTGGGATCGTCGTACCGGGCGCCGGGCGGGATCTGCGGCGAAAAGTCGTCGGGAACGCCGCCGCGCGGGCCGCCGAACAGAGGGTCATCGAACGTGGGGTGCATCCCTCCTCCTCCTCCTCCAGTAGGCCGCAGGCCGCCGACGCCCAGACCGCCGCCAATCCCCCCCAAGGTGGGATGCAGGGGGTCGCGAGGTCCCAGACCGGGCGGGTACAGATCGTCGTGGCCGACGCCGGCGAAGGGGGCGAGCGGGCCGGGACCCCGCCCCCGCGGCGGTTGGTTGATCTCGTACTCATCCTCGAAGCCGGGCGGGGGGAAGTCGCCAGCCGGGCGTCGCGGCGGTGGCGGCGAAACGAGGGGGTCATCGTAGGGGTAAGGCTGCGGCACGCCCGGGCGGGGCACGAGGTCCGGCTGCCCGGGCGGCCCGCGCAGGCCTTCGCCGCCACCGATTTCGCCCTCTCGCCGGCCCGGTCTCCCGCCCGCGAGCCGCGCGGCGTCGCGCTCGTCGCGCTCCCGCTCGGCCTCTTCGGCTGCTGCATCTTCCCGGTATCCCTCCTTATGCAGGCCGGGCACGAGGCGCTGGACGATGCCGACCTTGATCAGGCTCGCGAGATCGGCCACACGCTCGCGCGAGATGAAGACGCGCTCGAGCCGCGCGGGCAGGTCGGCGCGGATGCTGGTGCTGTTCTCGGCTCCTTCGTGACCCTCCTCCTCACCGGCGGGATCGGTGGTGATGCGCAGCGGCAGGGCGGCGGAGGAGATGTAGTCGCGGACGGGGACCTCGACGCGGTGGATGCGGTCGTCGCCCAGACCGAGGCCACGGATCTCGGCTTTGCCGCCGAGGCGGTCGACCTTGAGAACGTAGCGGAGGGCGGACTGCGTGTGCGCGTACACGAAGGAGAAGCTGTTGAAGTTGGCGTTCCAAGCGTGGGGGAGGCGGGGGGCGAGGGACGAGGGTTCCGATTCTGTACGTGTTAGTCTTCGATGCAGCGACGGGAAGAAATGGGTGAGCAAGGGCCTACCCTTCTGGTGGTCCTCGTCGAAGCCGAGCAGGCGGAAGCCCAGGGCCGCCATGGTGGCGTGCACGAAGAGGGCGAGAGCCTCGTACGAGCTGCTCAGGTCGGAGGTCGTGTCGCCGGCGCGGTGGGTGGGGAGCGCCTCGGCCATGCCCCGGAGGAGGGCTGCGGGCCGGAGAGGGTCGGCCATAGCTAGCTGCCTGTAGGGGTGTAGATCGGATGGGATGCTTTGTGTAGGTGGAAGTGGCGATGATGGACGAGAAGAGAAAGAATGGTACGGACGAGCTATGTAGGAGAGATGTGAGTCGAGGGAATGACGACAGCCCTGCCTGGAGCTCGTGGAAGGACGGAGTACCTAGCTTCATGCAGACTAACAGTAGGACCTACTGAGGTGACAGCCCGCCTACGTAATGCCGTGCGGGGGAGCTTCGCTGCAGCTGTCGGTGGCTTTGCCGGTAGCGCTCAGCAACGCCACTGCGCTGCTGGCGGCTGCCTGTCAGCGCCTCATGGAGGCCCCCAACGGCGAGGCCAAAATGGCCTCCCAGGCTGAGAGGTTGGCCTCCCTGCTCCTCGACGTTTCCGTTCATGGTGGCTTGTCCGGCTTGGGTTTTTAGCTGTTACCAACTGGGTACCTGTACCTAGGTGCGGTAGGTATCTAGGCAGGTACGGTAGGTATCTAGGCAGGTACGGTAGGTACCTAGGTAAGTACGGTAGGTACCTAGGTACGTACGGTAGGTACCTAGGTACGTACGGTAGTTACCTAGGTACGTACGTAGGTACCTCTGTTAATTCTCAGTGGATGATACGTGAGCCACTGCAACACGCCAATCCGGGAACGGAACGAAGGCGCGAGGCTCCGTCCCGTCTACGCGAACGGAGCCTACGAGGGAAGATCACCCGAATGAAAGGAAGCATCTACAGCTACCCATCCCATGCAGAACTATAACCGAGACGAGGCGTGTGGACGGAAGGGAAGGGGACCAAGTGCAAGCACATACGTAACCAATATATGTTCTGCTATCTTGAATTATGAACGTCGCTCGCTTGGCTAAAAAGGGGACCCATCAGCCATAAGTGAAGCTACCCGCAGCCCGCAGTCTCGCACCGCATACTTAAGTGCGTGCTGTACTTTTCAGGAGCTCAAGGAGCTGGTAGAAGGTGGAGAGAGGTTGAAGGTGCAGACTTCCCTCTTGCATCATGGCCTCTCCTTTCGCGCTCCCCCGTCTCCTCCGGACACTCTCCCTGTCCCTGCTGCTGCTGCTGGCGGCGCGGACGGGGAGGACGGGCGGCGCGCTGGCGCAGCTGAGCGGGCGGGTCGGGCCGACGACGACGACGGCGAGCAAGCGCGCGACGGTGTGCAACGTGCTCCAGTACGGCGGCGTGGCCAGCCGGACGGCGGACGTCGGCCCGGCCATCGCGTCCGCCTTTGCGGCGTGCAAGAACGGCGGCACGGGTACGTCTGTCCTCGCTGCTCCCGATCCCCTCCGGGATGTTTATGAAGAAGGGTACACGCCGGAATATTTACTTGGGACCCCCCCCCCCCCCTCTCTAAAACAGTGTACGTACCGCCTGGCGAATATGGCATGTCGACGTGGGTCAGCCTCAGCGGCGGACAGAACTGGGCCTTTCAGCTCGATGGCGTGATCTACCGCACCGGGTGAGTGCCGTCCTAACCTGTCTCTCTCTCTCTCTCTCTCCTCATGGTGTTTCCTCTCGTCTTTTCTTACCGTAAGCAATGCTAAGGCCGCCGCGTCGATGCCCCCAGGACGCAAAATGGAAACATGATCTTCATCGAGAAGGCCAAGGACTTCGAGTTCTACAGCAGCACGTCGCAGGGGGCCATGCAGGGCAACGGCTTCGAGTTCCACAAGGGTGAGTTCGGGGCAGATGCATCAGCGCGCATCAGGCGTCGGGCATCAGGCGTCGGGGATCAGGCGTCGGGGGCGAATACAGACTGACCGTCCCCCCCCCCCAACCCCCCCGCTCAGATGGCAAGAACGGATGCCGGCTCCTGCGGCTCTCTCACGTCCAGGACTTTTCGATACACGACATCGCCCTGGTTGACTGTACGTAGACGCAGCCCTCTGGTAATGCATCCCCCGATCCTGGCTGGCACGAGGGCTAAGCGGGCGGTCCGACCTGCTCGGGCGATAGCGCCCCTCTTCCACCTCTTCCTGGAGAGCTGCTCCAACGGCGAGGTGTACAATTCCATCATCCGCGGCGGCGACAAGGGCGGCCTCGACGGCATGGACGTGTCGGGGTCCAATATGTGGATCCACGACCTCGAGGTGTCCAACCGCGACGAATGCGTCACCATCAAGAACCCGGCGCAGTACATGCTGATCGAGAACATCTACTGCAACTGGTCGGGCGGTAAGGCGATACCCGCAAAAAGGAGAGCTGCTGTATACATACGCTCTTCGAGCTGACGAGGATTCCGTGCGAAAATAAAATAGGCTGCGCCATGGGGAGTCTGGGTGCCGATATTGGTGAGTTTCACGCGAGCGGCCACAAACAGGGGGTGAGGATCAAGCGCTGACGAGCTGCCAGACATCCACCACATCCACTACGACAAGATCTACTCGGTGAACAGCAACCAGATGTTCATGATCAAGTCGAACGGCGGCTCGGGCGCGGTGCACGACTGCGCCTTCACCAACTTCGTGGGCCACAAGAACGCGTACACGCTCGACATCGACGGCCACTGGACGCAGCTGCGCAAGCAGGCCGGCGACGGCGTGCTGTTCCGCGACCTCAACTTCACCCACTGGAAGGGCTCGTGCTCCGACGGCACGCGCCGCGGCCCCATCAACGTCGTCTGCCCCGACGCCCGGCCCTGCCACGGCCTCACCATCGACGACTTCGCCGTGTGGACCGAGTCCGGCGCCCGCGTGCTGTACAAGTGCGCCAACGCCTACGGCAGCGGGGGGTGTCTGCGGCCGGATACGGCGGTGTCGGCGGCAGACGCGTCGTATGCTCCGTACGCGGTCACGACCGTGACCGTCTCGGCGGCTCCGTACGTGAAGCCCTCCTTTTCTCCGTACTCCTCCTCTGCTCGTCCCCAGGCTGACGGTCAGCCGTCCTTCAGGGCGGGATGGACGGCGCCGACCATGGCGGAGGATCTGGCGGCGTTGCCGCTGTCGAGCAGCATACCCATCCCTGCCATCCCGACGAGCTTCTTCCCGGGGGCGACCCCCTACAGCAGGCTCGCGGGGGCTGCCAAGGGCTGAACGTGGGGGGTGGAATGCAGCGCCCCTTGTCAGCGGCGGGTGGCAACCGAGCACGGCACATTCCAGACGTGCCGTCGCGGAGAGGGGGATAAGGAAAAAGACGGATACGGATCTCCATCGGCATTCTTTGTTCGTCGTTCGGTACTAGCAGGTCAAAGCAAAGGATCTAGATAGCCCATTCCACAAGTTAGCCGTCCGGTCGGATCCGGGTCAAAAGGACCACCCACCCGACTCGTCTCGTTCTCCGTCGGGACGACCTGCTTCATTACAGACCGCATCGCCCCAGTCGAATGAGAAAAAAAAAATAGAGACCCATTACCTACTCACCTACCACCTACCTACCTCCCTCCTGTAGCCATATCGGCAGCCGCCCGGACGGAAGAGCGGACATGGACGCAAACACGCACGAGGCGGGAGACCAGGGAGACCAGGGAGACCAGGGCGTCGAGGTCGTCCTCGACGACAAGCTCCGCTGGCAGCAGGTCATCACGCAGCCCCCCGACGTCGACGCGGACGCCGATGTCGACGCGGACACCGACGCCATGCTGCTCGACGGCGACGGCGACTACGTGACCTCCACGGCCGCCCGGGCGGCCGCGAAGAGGAAATGGGCCCGGTGGCTGGACCACGACGACGACGTCGAGCACCTCGGCGACGACATCCAGGCCGTGCTGGCCCGGCTGCGCGCGACGGCGGCCCCGGACGAGGTCGACGCGGCCGGCTGCTTCCTCTGGCTCGACCGCTTCCGCCGCCTCGCCTTCGACATCACGACCATGCCGCCCCCCGCGCCGCTGCCGGCCTCGCCGGCCGCCCTCACGCCCCAGCGCCAGCG
>JAKLNC010000546.1:0-12278 GCA_022813145.1 Barbatosphaeria neglecta
GGCCGCATCCGCGGCTGCCCGAGGCGCGGCACGACAACACGCCGGCTGCGGCGCCGGGCCGCCCGCCGCCGGTGATCCCCTTCCACGTCCTGGACGCGCCGACGCAGCGCTTCTACGCCTGCGCCTTCTACGTCGGGCTGCTGGCGTGGCGCTTCTACGACTGGGTGCAGCTGGTGGAGGACAACGCGGAGTCGTTCTGGCTCTTCCTCAAATGGATCGGCATCGACTTCCTCTTCCTCTTCGGCCTGCCCGAGCTGCGGATCCCGTGGCTGGAGCTGGCGCAGCCGGCGGTGATCGCGCTCTTCGCCGCCCACGTCGCGTTCGACTACGTGCTCATGTTCAACGTGCACCTGCCGTGGACGGCGTGGATGCTGGGCCTGGCCAAGGTGCTGTACGACCGCGAGCTGTCCATCTCGGAGCGCTACGTCAAGACGTCCAGCATCCTGCACAACTCGTCCCTGATCATGGGCCGCCAGATCATCAACATCCTGCCCGAGGGCTCGGCCGTGCTGAACCCGGAGGGCCTGCCCTTCTGCGTCGGCGGCGGCCTCAACCAGGCCGTCTCGCTGCCCCTGTACTTCAACGCCACCGTCCCCGCCGAGGTGGAGCTGATCCGCACCGACCTGGACACCAACGAGGAGGAGCCCGTGAGGCTGACCAGGAGCCAGCTGCGCGAGATCGAGCGCCTCTCCAGGCGCCAGCCCGCCGACGGCAGCCCGCCCACGGTGCAGTACAACGTCCCGGTCAAGAAGGCCGGCGCCTACCGCCTGGGCAGGGTCCTGGACGAGTACAAGCTGGAGGTGCAGCGCGCCGCGCCCTACACCTTCGTCGTCGTGTGCCCTAGCGCGCGTGCCATCGGGCCCCTGCCGCCACCGTCCTCGTCCTCGGCCTCGGCCTCGGCCTCGGAGCGCTGCCTGGGCGACCTGTCCGACTTCGCGCTCCACGTGGACGGGACGCCGCCGCTGAAGATCGTGTACAGCCGCACGATCAACGGCAAGGACCACAGCTTCCACTTCCAGAGCCTGCAGCCCGAGGGCTTCTCGTCGCCGCTGCTAGGCTCGTCTCCGGTGCGCCCGTCGCCGTCGTCGCCGGCCCCGCCGTCGTCGCCTCCGGAGCAGGAGTCGTCCGCGGACGGGTCGAGCCCGGGAGCGGGACCGGCCCCGGACCTCTCGTGGGCGCGCTCGCAGCACGTCGTCGTGGGCCTCAACGAGTCGATGCACGTGGGCGGCGAGTGGCAGTACTCGATCGACGAGGTCACCGACGTGTTCGGCAACGTGGCCAAGTACGGCATCGGCGACGAGGACGCGGACCCGCGCCCCAAGCCCAAGCACCTGGTGCGGAGCTTCCTGGTCAAGGAGCGCCCCAAGATCCGGCTCGAGGGCTGCGACCTGCGCCGGCCCCTCAAGGTGGCCCGCGGCCGGAAGACCGGCCTGCCCGTGCGGTTCGACTCGGCCGGCCGCGACGCCGGCGCCGCGCACACGTTCAGCTGGAAGTTCTCGCCCATCGACACCCTCACCAAGAGCGGCGACCACGGCGAGGCGGTCACGACGGAGTCGTTCCGGGGCAAGAGCGCGCACGACCGGCCGCAGATCTCCGCCCCGGGCCTGTACACGCTGACGTCGGTGTCGGCCGGCGCGTGCGAGGGCGAGGTCGAGGAGCCGTCGTCCTGCCTGCTGCTGAACCCGCTGGAGCCGCAGCTGGCGGTGCGGTCGGAGGACATCCCCGACAGCTGCGCGGGCCACTCGATCGGCCTGCGCGTGGACCTGGACCTGATCGGCACGCCGCCGTTCGTGGTGCGCTACACCGTCGTGAGCAACGGCACGCCGCGGCAGGAGCGGGTGACGGTCAACGGCATGCGCCACCAGCTGGAGTTCATCCCGCGCCTCGCCGGCCACCACAAGTACGTCTTCACCGCCATCGACGACGCCGTCTACAAGGCGCTGCCGCTGGCGGGGCTTGAGATGGTGCTGGAGCAGAACGTCAAGCCCGCCGCGCGCGCGGGCATCCTGGAGCCGACCAGCAAGCTCAACGCCTGCCTGGAGGAGGAGGTGGGCGTGCTGGTGGGCCTGGCCGGCGAGGCGCCCTTCAGCCTGGAGTACCAGCTGCTGCACGAGGGCAAGCGCCAGACGTTCAAGCAGGCCGGCATCGCCGACAGCCGGTTCCAGATCCGCACGCCGCCGCTGCTGCGGGGCGGCGAGTACACGCTGACGCTGACGAGCATCGAGGACAAGAGCGGCTGCCGCCACGCGGTGCAGGAAGAGGAGCTCAAGATCACCGTGCGCAGGCAGCGTCCGCGCGCGGCTTTCGGGCTCGTCGAGAACAAGCGCAGCGCCATGGTCGTCGAGGGCGCCGAGATCAAGCTGCCCCTACGCCTGACCGGCGAGGGCCCCTGGAAGGTGCTCTACCGCAAGGCCGACGCCGACGCCGACGCCGACGCCGACGCCGGGGCCAAGGCCAAGGCCAACGCCGAGGTGCTGCAGAAGACGCTGCAGTCGGGCAACGACTTCATCACGGTGTCGGAGCGCGGCCGCTACGAGATCCTGGACGTGTACGACGACCAGTGCCACGGCAGCGTTGACGCCGCCGCCGCCGCCTTCGAGGTGGGCTGGTTCGCGCGCCCGGAGCTGGCGCTGGTCGAGACGGAGAGCATCTCGCGCCAGGGCGGCAAGTTCGTCAAGCTGGACGTGTGCGAGGGCGACATCGACGGCTTCGAGCTGGACCTGCGCGGTGGGTTCCCCCCTTCAGTCCTGCTACGTCCTGCTATGACTTGTACTCTTCCATGTCCTGCGATACTGACGTATACTTGCGCCCAGGCTCCCCCCCGTACCACATCGAATACGACATCCGCCATAAGCCGCGCCTCGGCTCTTCGAGCACCATCCACAAGCAGCTGGACGCGGCGCTCGGCCGGGCGTCCATCCACATGGACACCGCCAAGGCGGGCGTGTACACGTACCAGTTCTCCGCGCTGGAAGACAACCTATACCACGGCGCCAAGGCCCAGGTCGCGCCGCTGGTGCTGGAGCAGACGGTCAACGCGCGGCCGACGGCGGCCTTCGTCAAGCCCGGCCAGTCGTTCAAGTACTGCATGGTCGAACAGGACGACGAGGAGCTAATCCCGGTGGTCCTGACGGGCACCGCGCCCTTCTACCTCGAGGTCGAGATCAAGCACCAGGGCGGCGCCGCCCCGGACATCTACCGCGCCTACTACATCCAGACGCACGAGTACGGGCTCAAGATCCCGCGCGAGTACCTCCGCGCCGGCACCCAGCAAGTGCGCATCCGCAAGGTCCGCGACGCCCGCGGCTGCGAACACAAGGCCGATCACCCGCTACTGGGCGGCGGCGGCGGCGGCGGCAGTGGCGGCGGTGGCTCCAGTAGCAGCTCGGCGGTGCAGGTGCACCTGTTCGAGGCGCCGGCGATCTACCCGCTCGAGAGCCGGACGGACTACTGCGTGGGCGAGCGCATCGCATACACGCTGTCGGGCACGCCGCCCTTCGAGGTCTTCTACACCTTCGACGGCGTGGCGCGCAAGGCCAAGTCGCCCACCACGACCTTCCGCCGCGTGGCCGAGGCCCCCGGCGCCTTCGTCATCACGGGCGTCAGCGACCGCTCCGCCTCCGAGTGCCGCGCCTCCGTCAGCCTCGCCCGCACGATTCACCCGCTGCCCTCGGTACGCATCTCCAAGGGCCGCAACGTGCGCGTCGACATCCACGAGGGCGGCGAGGTCGAGATCCTCTTCGAGTTCGGCGGCACTCCCCCCTTCGAGTTCACCTACACGCGCAGCACCAACGCCCGCAAGGGCGCCCGCAGCATCGTCCTCGAGACCCGCCACGACGTCTCCTACGACTACGCCAAGGTCGTCCGCGCCTCCCAGGAGGGCACCTACGAGGTCGTCGCTATCAAGGATCGCTTCTGCGCCTTCTCCACCCAGGGCTTCGCGGGGGCGGGCGACAAGGACGGCGGGCAGAAGAGGCTGACAAACTAAGAAGATATTGAAAAAAAAAAATCAAAAAAAAAGGGAGAGGAAAATGAAGATAAAAAAAGAATAGGACCGGGATACCGTACATTAGGTTCGTCGGCAGACGGGCAGACAGGTAGAAAAGGCAGAAAAGGCAGGCAGGCAGGCAGGTAGGCAGGCAGGCAGGCAGGATAGGTCATTGCTTTGATTTGATTTGACGACAACGGAGAGAGGCAGGGACGGGTGATGACGATGGATGATGGCTGGGTGCATAACGTAGGTTGCTAGCATGGCTCGGCGTTGTTGGGGTATATCTGTATCTGCTAGGTCCTACCCCTTGGGAGGTACGAGGAAGAGGGACCGTCCTGATTTCCACGCCGTTCGTCGGCACGTGTACATCTACCTGCATACCATACCCCTAATCGATTTCGTACATCTTCATCCTCCCCTTCAAAAACAGAGCGCGCTCGAAGTATTGCCTAAGGGGGTATCTAAAACAGGTCACGCCCGTGCAGAAGCATACAGGCAGGAGAGAAATCCCAGCCCGAACGCCTCGGTCTGCCATCGAGGGCCATTGACCTTCCTTCCCTTCTCTCCCCAGCCATATGCCTCTCGTCTCAGGAGTATACATATCGCCACACACAACACAAAATCACAAAATCGTAGTAACAAACACCAGACATGTATGTACGTACATCCACGAGAGGAAAGCGAATTTAGTCGTCGTCGGACTCGGTCGTCGTCGGAATCAGTCGTCGGGAAAGTACTTGCGGACGTTGGACTCGAACGTGCAGGTGACGGGGTCGAAGCGCTTGAAGAACTTGCCGGCCATGAACATGAGCACGTCCGGGATCAGGCTCGGGTCCGTCACGATCTCGATGTTCTCCTGCTGGACGACGAGGCGGTCGATGGACGGGAGCCTGAAAAGCGCAACGCAGGGCAAGTTAGGTCAGTTCAAAAAGAGAAAAGAAGAGAAGGAGAGAAAGACGGTACGTACAGGCCTGTATAGTAGGTCTTCCAGGGCTGGGAGACCCGGACATTGTCAACGCCGTCGCTCAAACTGGTAGGCCGTTGTTGCTGCTGCTCTTGTTGCTCCTGCTGCTCCTGCTGTTGCTGCTGTTGCTGCCGCCGCTCCTGTTGCTGCTCCTGCTGTTGCTGGTGCTGCTCCTGTTGCTGCTCCTGTTGCTGCTCCTGCTGCTGTTCCTGCTGCTGATGCTGCCCCTGTTGTTCCTGTTGTTCCTGCTGCTCCTGCTGCTCCTGTTGCTCCTGCTGCTGCTCTTGCTGCTGCTCTTGCTGCTGCTCTTGCTGCTCTTGCTGTTGCTGCTGTTCCTGCTGCTGCTCTTGCTGCTGCTCCTGCTGCTGCTGCTCCTCCCGCTGCTGCTGTTGAGCTCCCCCCAGCTGGCGGCGAAGGTCGGCGATGACGTCAGCAGCAGGGGTGACGATGGGGGTGGGCAGCGACTTGATGTCGTTGTAGGCCCAGCCGTTGATGACGCTGATCTGGTCGTAGCGCGTGTGCCGGAAGACCTGGCCGACGCGGTACTGCACACGCTCGCAGATCTCCTGCGTGTAGCGCCGGTTGACCGTGGGCTGGCGCTTGTCGACGTTGCGCACCAAGTCCATCGCGACCCGGACGTTGTTCAATCCGCGCGGCCGCGGCGGCCGCACCTGGCCGTCGTCCAAGCCGTCGTCGCCGCCCGTGCCCGGGTGGGCCGGCTCGATCACGGGGAGCAGGTGGTGCTCGACCAGCCAGATGTCTTCCCGGAAGTGCTGCATGAACCGGTGGAGCACGCGCTCCAGGCGCTGGCCCCATCCGTGGTTGGGCGGCCCCGTCAAGAATTCGGCCCACAGAGACCCGTACAGAGCCGCCTCCATGTTGAGCTCGCGGTAGCCTCGGCGGAGGCCCGCCCCGGCCGGCTGGAACTCGCGCGCGCGGTCCCAGCTGGCCTTGAGGTTTTTGGCGGTGCGCTGGATCACGGCCCGGGTGGGGGCCGGGCTGAGGAAGGTCTCGATCTGGTTCTGCTCGAACAGGCCGGTGTTGACGAGATTGGTGCGCAGCCCGGCGAGCGACACTTCGCCGTCCGATCCGTACGGGTCCACGACCATCTTGACGGTCCGGTCGCTGCGGGAATCCGTGCCGGGCGAGGGGGCCGTTTCGTCCAGCGTCTGGCCCCGCGGTGCCAGCACGATCACGTACACGTGGGAGGGGTAGGTGAGGCACCGCGCGATCAGGCCCAGCCTGGCGGCCATGCCGCAGTAGATGCCGCTCGAGACGATGGGCAGGGACGGGTGCTCCTCGTCCGTCAGCGCGTGGCCGATCAGGCAGTTCCGGATGTTACGGTAGTTAACGTCCGGGTTGTCCATGCCCACCAGGTTCTGCGCCCGCAGCCAGCGGACGAGCGCCAGGGCCTTCTCCCGCGTGCTCAGGTCGTCGAACGTGCTGTGGTCCGCACGGAACTGCCCGGCCAGCCGGTCGAACATGCGTCCAACCTGTAGGGGTGTAAGTACGGGAATGGCAGAGCAGCCGAGCCCGGCCAGGAACCAGGCGCACTTGTACAGCGGCACGTGGCACTCACCTCGTCTATGTCTTGCGGCGCATCGTGGAGGACGAACATGTCGAACGCGGCCAGGGCACGCTCGACGCCGTCAAACCGTTCCGCCCGGTGGCTGCGCCACTCTTCTACGGCGGCGCCGCGGTGAATGCTGGACAGCGCCGTGCTGGCGAAGTATCTACGGGCCGCGCGTTTCAGCTTGCCGGGCTCGATGACGGCCTAGCGTGGCATAAAACCGGGAGGGAGGGAGGGGAAGAGAGAGAAAGAGAGGGAGAGGGAGGGAGAGAGAGAGAGGGAAAGAGAGGAAAAGAGAGGGGGAGAGAGGAAAAGAGAGAAAGAGAGAGAGGAAAAGAGAGAAAGAGAGGGAGAGAGGGAAAGAGAGGGAAAGAGAGGAAAAGAGAGAAAGAGAGGGAAAGAGAGGAAAAGAGAGAAAGAGAGGGAAAGAGAGGAAAAGAGAGAAAGAGAGGGAAAGAGAGGAAAAGAGAGAAAGAGAGGGAAGCGTACCTCCGAGCCAGGACGTCGTCTGCCGAGTCATCGGTATGGCACTGCTCCAGCAGAAACTCCTTGGCGTCGACACCGTACTTGCAGATCTCGCCCAGCTTGTGCAGCCGGTGCATGCGAGACTTGATGATCTCGTCCATGAGCCGCTCGCACCGGCAATTGATGGCGCGGCGCCGCAGCCAGAGCGCCTTCCAGGAGACGGCACTCGGGAGACCGGCCAGCTTCTCGGCGAGGTTGTGCTCCGCTGCCCATATGCGGTACGACGTCTGACAGTAGTGCCGCCAGAGCAGGATCTCGTCGGCGATCTCGTTGTAGCGCCGACTGAGGAGCTGCACACACGCCAGATTGTCCTCGGGGGACACGTACAGCAGTATGTGCCTGATGATCTCATCTGGGATATCCTTAAAAAGAGCCATGACGTCCGGCCGTTGAGGGGAACAATGGCGACGGATACGAGTCAGGAGGAGAAGAGGGAGAGGAGGGAGAGGAGGGAGAGGAGGGAGAGGAGGGGAGTGTGTGAGAGGAGGGGAGTGTGTGAGAGATGGATAATGGCAGTGTCAACTATCGTTGAAAGAGGGAGGGGGGGAGACGATTGAGGGCGAAGCGAGGAAGCTGTCACGAGCTCACGAGACCCCGGGAGAACAGAGGCTAGAGCGAGCTCTAGAGCTCGAGCGCAGATGGCGGGTACGGTGGAAGGCCCAAGCCTCAATTGGCTCGAGTCGGTCAGGGTCGCTGATCGGATTGTCGCAGCTGTCGCCCTCGATTGCCTCTGCAGGTCTGCAGGTGATAAGTCCCTCTCCAATAAAAGGGAGATTCGTCTGGTTGAAAAGAGGCGGCTGTCGGTTAGACGAGAAGGCGTGCTGGGGAAAAGACGGGGCCATTCCGACGCAGTTGTGTCCCCATCTAATGACGCGCCTGGCCGCTTATAGGGCAAGGATTACGTCCCCATGACGCATGGGCAATCGCTGGAAGGTCCTTCCCAAAAGGATGTGGGTTCAACTCCTACTGAGGACAGGGTTGCTGGGTTTTTCCTTGCAACCTCGGCATCGGATTTTAGGGCCTACCATACCCTTCTATAAACCAGGGCCATACCCTTCCATAACCAAGGCCATACCCTTCCGTAACCAGGGCCATACCCTTCCAGGCGCCTATGCGCGCTCCCTCCAATACACTTCATACCCCCCAATCGTGGGATGACGAGAGGCTGGAGAGTTTGGACGCCGAAGCGGTTAAATTCACGTTGTGCTTAGAGGCGCGAAAACCAGAAGACTTCTCTGCTGCCCTTTGCTGCCCGCGGACTGTCTATGTCCGTTGCGAACCTGCTGAGTGTGCGCAAGTTTGTCCGAGGAGGAGGTCATACCAATGGCTTTCAGACGTCTACTCTTATCACATCTCTCCGGTCGTACATTCCATATAAGACGCCGGATCTGAGCGCGGTATTGAGCGCGGTATGCGATGGAAGGCGAAACCTTTTCCTGCCAGCTAGGTCTGGTGGGCGGGATTTGTTCTGCTCCAGATGTCCTCATGCCCCCTGGGAGGTCGCGGAATGAAGATTTAGTGCGACTAGTTAGGCCTGAGGCAACTGAATTAGCGTTTCGCAGAGAGGGCAGGGGCGTGCGCCCCTCCAACTCTTCCAGGACGAAAACATTACTTGCTACTACCAGTGCTAGGAATACCTTGATGGCGACATGGACAGCTTTCAGGCCGATACCCGAGCTCGCGCTGGGGTAAATTGACCTTAGCAGGCTGCCCCGCCAGCTGGCCCCTCTTCCGCAGTCGTCTCTAGCTGACGGGCTTTAAGCTCCATCCGTCATCATCCATGGATCTTGAGTGCCTACGGATCATCTTCAGCATCCCCGCCTGTCTCGAGCTCGGTGGCATGGACTTGGGAGATCGAAGTTACCTGCACCCTGTGAAGACACCCTCGCACCACAATGCCGCTCTCTCTCGACGGTGCGGTGCGGCCCGCTGTGGGGGATAGGTCATGGTCTAAGAACGCATTCAGGATTCGTGTCTCGCCTTCCCGACGGGAGTCCTCTGTTTTCCCTCCTCAGCCCGTCCCGGAACACCGTATTCGTCATCGCCTGTCGTATCATGATAAAAAGCTGTCGCGACACCATGCCTACATAGCTGGCGGGGTATCCCATGAAACAGCCTTGCCCTTTGGCTCCTCTCATTGCTCCCCTTTCCCTCCTCCCACGTCCGAGCCCTCCGTCCCTGCTACCGTCGTCTCCTTGGCGCACGTGCCCATCCGCCTCACGGTTTCGGTATATGGATGGACTTGCTCGTCATCATGCAGCCATGCACGAGGAACAGGAGCGCAACCGGGTGGAACTCCAGCAGCGAGCCGTCGAACCACGTGCCCAGGGGTAGGGCGTCGAGGACCCAGCCCTGGGAGAGCCAGTAGGCCATCGCGGCGTCGAGGCCGAGGCTGGTCGGGATGGGCGTGCCCTCGAAGTAGGCCGCCTTGCCCGACTTGTCCTTGGGGATGACCGTCGTCGTCACGTTGAAGCGCGCCAGGCGCGTGAGCCCGCAGAGGATGAAGAAGCAGAGAATGAGGTTGTCGAGCGGCGTGCGCATGCCGATGCAGAACGCCACAACGGCCGGGGCGACGCCGAACGAGATCTTAACCCCCGCGTTAGACACCGAGCACTCTTCCTCCCCCCTCCCTCTCCCTAGGGAAATGTCAAGGGGAAAGCGAGAAACATACCAGATCGGCGAGCGAATCCAGCTCCTGTCCCATCATGCTGCTCTTCTTCCTCCATCGCGCCACCTTGCCGTCCATGAAGTCGAAGAAGAGGCCGAGGGGCAGGAATCCCAGCGCCGCCCACAGGTTTCCCGTGTTGGAGGCGTCGCCGAGGCAGTAGCGGAGGGACGAGAAGATCGACATGGCGCCGCAGAATCCTACACGATCGACCCTCGCCGAAAGAGCGTTAGCCTCGACATTCTGTTTCGTACTTGTGTCCTCCCCAAAGAGTCCCTCGTCTCAAACAGCCCGCCCTCTACTCCCCGGCTTCATTCTTCTCGTGTCACGCTACGGTAGGGTATACACAGGCAAGCAAGCAATGGCTCCCGCTCCCGGGGGACGGAGAGAGGCAAAAGGTAAAACGCACCATTCAGTTCCGTGATGAAGTCCGCCATATGCAGCGCCCGGACGAGCGAGAAGTGGCCCACGTCGGAGGAGAGCAGCAGTTTCTGTTTGTCGTGGGCTGCAGGCGCATATATCTATCAGCACACACGCCCATCGTCATTACCACAAAGCCATTTGCCCACGAGCGGGAGCAATACGCACCGCCCTCCGTCCCAAACTCGGAGGAGCCGCCCTTCGCATCCTTCGCCGCCACCGCGCCGTTAGAGCTGGGAGAGCCGCTATTCGCCATGGCGCTGGTCCTCTTGGACATGACCAGGAGGGGAGTGCAGAGGACGGACGGCTGCTAGCGGCGCAGAAGAAGCGCAGTGCAGCGTGCACTGAGGTAGGAGAGCGAGGCTGGTGGACACCGGCGCAACTCGATAGTCGATACCTAGGTAGTAGCCGGAGCAGAGCAGAGGAGACCAAGTAGGAAGAGGAGCAAGAAAAAAAAACCCCGGAGAGAGAGGAAAGAGTAGAGGGGAGAGAGACAGCTCTGCTCGTTGCCCAGGTCTAAATAAGTAGGTATGCAAGCAGTCAAGACGTATGCAATGAGAAAGGGCAGCTGAGATATGGGGGCGGTGCACACAAGTCGTGCCGGGGCCAGGTTGGTGGAGGGAATGTTGGCTTAGCGGTGACGATGACGGCGACGAGCCTGGGCCGCCCAAGTCTGAAAGCCGCCTGCAGCTGCCCCGTGCAGATTTTACCACCTCACAAGAGGTCGAGAGGGGCGCGTTCCACCCGGCGCTGGAGCCAACCAAAAACAGGGAGGTAGGTACCTGAGGTAAGCCAAATGCCGTCACTCACTGGACGCCGGTCAGACCTGTACAACAGGGAGCAGCCCCCCTGAAGCCCCGCTGTGGCTTAGGGAAGCGTGGGCGGCCAGCTGGAGCTAGTGTTGAAAAGGGTTAGCAGCTGGCAGTGGGTGAGTGGGCAGCTGCCGACACGATGTGGAGCAGCATCCAACGGAGCAATCACCGCCAAGCTTGGGGCCTCGCGAGAAATGCAACCAGGCTGCTCTATAATGGACAGCCAATGCTCCTGTCTATTTTGCTTACTCGAAAAGCGAGGCTCGATGACGGGACCTCTGAGGTTACTAGCCTACTACGAAGCATGCCAAGGACCTCGGATACCGCGATGTCATGCAACTTCGACTCCCATTCCTTCATTCTATGAAACCGAACGGCTCTAGAGTTGAAATTATTACATGCCAAGCGCCTCCTCGAGAGAGGCTCGAACCCGAAGCCTGCATGATACTACTATTAACCTAGCGTCCTACTGTGCTTCTGGTGTTTCCCGTCCTAAGGCGCGGGGACGACTTTTGGAAGTCTTGCCTATCCTTCGAGGCTCTCTTCTCATCTCATTTTCCATACGTCAAGGAAAAGGGGGAAAAAAAAAAAGAAAGAAAAAAAAAAGAAACAGAAAACACCCGTCTTAGACCGATTGACCAATAGACCGGAAAGCCGACCGACCGCCTGAAGAATGAGAAGAAGAAGAAAAAAAGACAAATGAGGGTATGATTAATTTAGTCATTAGGTTGGGTGGCCTTCCCCGACTTCGGGGTGCGAAAGAAACTTTATGTTCTCACGCCCGCCTTTCTATGTGCCGTATTCCCCCAAACTCTATGCCAATGGCGACAAGGTGCATGCATGATTAGACGTGCCCTTGTGCTGAATCATCGCGTAATGAGGACAGAAAACCCGTCAACCCATGGGCCGCAGGACCCTGACACGCCGCAGATCGTGAAGCCTCTCGGCGGTACCAGAGTGTGTCTGAACTCTCGCGTTAGTCGGGTCATTGGGCTGTCGCCTGACCTACGCAGCAGGGGACGGGGAGGAAGAGAAAGAAGAGGAAAAGAGACGTACGATGAGCCGCCGTGGGCGTTCCCGTACATGGGCGATCTCCTACCCTGGCTCGTCAAGATCTGGATGCCGTCGATCCAAAAGCCGGACCGGACAAAAAACCCGCTGATGTATTCACCCCGTCGAATATCTAGGGGAAGAAGAAAGAATGGTGTTAGCCGAAGACCAGAAGGGGCGGTTGGGGAAGGGGGGGGGGGGGGGGGGGGGGGGGGTGGGTACCTGTAATCGAAAAGACCTCTATGCCATCTAAATATCCAGTATCCCTGTCCTGCCAATGT
>JAKLNC010000547.1:0-12232 GCA_022813145.1 Barbatosphaeria neglecta
GCCGTCACCGGGCTGCTGGCCCGCTTCGCCGCCTGGCAGGTGCGCCGCAAGGTGCGCGAGGCCGACCGCGAGGCCGCGCGGTCGCGCCGTCGGGCCTGGAAGCGCCACCTCAAGGGCAAGAAGCTCAGGGAGGGCTGGGGCGAGCGCACCCGCGTCCGCTATCTCTCGTGGATCGTCGTGCGGAACCTGGAGGACGTCGTCCGCGAGCGCGACGAGGCGGTCGCGCGGAAGGCGGCCGCGAAGCAGGGCCGGAACGCCGGCTGGGCCGCCAGCTGGAAGCTGACGCCCGGGCGGGCCAGGACGGCCCCGGCCCGCCTGGGCTGAGCGCCCCGAGGTCTACTTTCGTCCCTCTCTTCCTGGCAGCGTACGCGCGCCTGCCTACGCGCGCCGGCCTACGTGCGCCGGCCTACGTGCGCCGGCCTACGTGAACTTCTCTCGCTTGGCCACGCACCTACTTCAGGTCGTTAGGGCTTATCCTGTCCGGCCGGGAGTCGAAGATACCTGTACATCCCTGATAGTGTGGGCCGACGGGCCGTCAGGCCAATCAGAATCCGCAGATGCCGTTCCACGCACCGTGACTTGAGCCGTCAGACGAACTGTGCAAAGTACATGTACCTGCCCGTACTCGAGCGCCTCGCTGGACCCGACAGGGGGCCGGGGGCCGGGGCTGCACGCGCCCCGGGGAAGCGGGCCCCACACTGCCAGTGCTGTGCACTGTACGGGGCCAGTCGTACAGCGCGTTTCGCCTGTTGTGGACGGGATTTCCAGGCCTAACGCCGCCGCGACCAGCTGGGACCCACGGCCAAGCAGCTCTGGCAGAGGGCCTACAGTGCAGGCACGTACTGACCTGACAGCTCCATCCGTTTTTCGCGGCGGCTCCCTGAAACTCCAGCGTCTTCCTCCTTCGCTCGAGACTGACCTCGACACCCTCGACACCCTCCGCACCCTCCGCTGTATCCCCTTCTCGTTTTCCTTGATTCGAGCGTCGTACTTGTTCTCCCTTCTCGACATCATATCACGCGCCCGCTCCCCCCTTGGCACCGTCTATTCCCAATTACCTATTACCTCCCGGCTTTTTCTTCCCTGTCCGTATTTTCTAGCGACTGTGTCGACGGAGGAAGGCGAGAGAAGCCGAGGAAGAGAGAGCGAGAAGAGCGAGAACAGCGAGCGCGAGAGAGAGGCGGAGAGGCAGAATTGGAGAGACGGAGAGAGAGAGGGAGAAAGAGAGAGAAAGAGAGAGAGCGAGAAAGAGAGAGAGCGAGAGAGAGCGAGAGAGAGAGAGAGAGAGGCAGAGGCAGAAGCAGAAGCAGAGGCAGAGAGGCGCCTCGAGAGGGAGAGTCGGAAGAGAAGAGAGCGCGCGCGCTGGAGGAAGTGGTGAAGATCGTGATCCTCGTCGATTTTGTGGCGCACGCGCGCGCGCGCGCCAGACCTTTTCCTGCTTGGCGTATTGTGCTGCTGTCGCTTCCTCAGCTTGGGAGTTGTACGTTCCCTCGAAATCTCATGGTCACCTTCCCTTCTTCCTCCTGTCTATCTAGCTGCCGGCTCGCCCGCCTGGGTTTTTTTTTTTTTTTTTTTTTTTTTAATTGGCTTTTCCCTTACCCTTCCCATCCCTGCTCCTTCCTCTTCCTCCTCCTACTCCTCCGGTGCTCGCGCATATCCTACCTCCTCGTCGCCATGCCGCCTCCTCTCCTTCTCCTCCCTGTGGCAAAGAAGCCGACGCCCGGGGTTTTTCACTTACTGATCTCAGGCCTCTTCGGGCCCGGCGCAGGCACTTGACGCGACGCATCCTCCAACAACCAAGCCCCGGAAACGTCGCCACTGTCCGCCCTTCCTGTTGCCTCCCCATCTCCCGACCCTTGAGTCTCTCCGAGCTCTGCTCCCACGTCGCTCTTGTCAACCCCGATCCCCACCCTCGCGGATCCGCTGCAGGCCCGTACTGCTACCCGGAGCCGACGTTCCTCCCGCGCGCGCGCCTCGTCCGTCGGTCGAGACCTCGCCAAGATGACCACCGAGGAAGATTTCGAGCTCGATGTCTACGCCGGCCTCGAGGACGACGGCCAGGACGACGACCGCCGTGATGACCGTCGTGATGACCGTCGCGACGGCCGCCGTGACGACGACCGCGACGACGACCGTTACGCCGGGGACGACGACCGCTACGCCCACGACGACGACCGCGGCGGCGATAGCCGCCAGCTGACGCCGGGCGCCGCGGACTCTGCCCGCCGCAGCTCCACGCAGCGCAGCGCCTCGCCTCCGGCCCAGCAGGGCGTGAAGCGCAAGGAGGGCTCCGACGATCGGCCGGTCGACCCCGGCGCCCTGAACGCCGTCCTCATCTCCGAGCTCAACTGGTGGACCACCGACGACGACGTGAGGGACTGGATCGTCGAGACCGACTGCGAGGACGAGCTCAAGGATATCACGTTCAGCGAGCACAAGGTCAACGGCAAGAGCAAAGGGTACGTTCGGCCTCTCCTGGGCGGCTGGGCGGCTGGCCTGCCTGGCCCGGCTCGTCTGCCTGGCCCGGCTGCCCGACCGGGCCGCCTGATCCGGCTGCCTGGCTCGCCTGTCTGACCCGGCTGCCTGACCCGGCCGCCTGGCCCGGCTGCCTGACGCGGTTGCCCGACTTAGTTGGCTGACTTGCTTTTTTGTCCCCCTCTTTCTAGCCAGGCCTACGTCGAGTTCACGTCGCAGCAGGCCGCCACTGCGATCAAGCATTACGTCGATTCGCGGACCTCTTCCGACTACCCGACGGGGGTGAAACGGCCCACGGTCATCTACACATCGCCCGTGAACAACCCCTTCCGCACCCTCCCCAAGGACGCGCCGGCGCGAGGCTCGAAGGACGCCGTCAGCCGGACGTCGTCCGGCCCTGGCTACCAGGACCACTCCAACAACATGGGGGGTGGCGGCGGTGGCGTCGGCGGCATGGCCGGCGTCGGCGGAGGTAACCAGGGCGGCTTCGCCCGCGGGCGAGGCGGGTACAACAACAACAACAATAACAACAACAACCCGCGCGGCGGCGGCGGCATGGCCGGCCAAGGCATGTTTAACAACCGCAACTTCGGCGGCGGCAACATGAGCACGTTCACTCCCAATCTCGGCTTCAACAATCGAGGCGGTTGGAGGGGTGGCGGCGTCGGCCCGTCCTGGCCCCGGGGCGGCGGCATGCGAGGCGGCCACATGGGCGGAGGCGGCCTAGGCGGAGGCGGCGGCGGTCGCGGTGCCATGGTGGGCGGCATGGGCGGCAACATGGGCGGCGGCATGGGCGGCGGTATGGGAGGCGGCATGGGAGGAGCCGGCATGGGCAGCGGTCCCGGCATGGGCGGCGGTCCGAGCATGGGCGGTGGCCCCGGCATGGGCGGTATGATGGGCGGCGGTATGGGCCCCATGGGAGGGATGGGCGGCATGGGCGGCATGGGCGGTGGCATGCCCGGCGGCATGGGCGGCATGGGCATGGGCCCCATGGGTCCCATGGGCGGCATGGGCGGCATGGGCGGCATGGGTGGGATGGGCAGCATGGCCATGATGGGAGGGGGTATGCCAGGTCCGTCCTCCTCTTTCCGTCCTCGTCTCCCGTCCGGGGGACCGGGACGCGCGTCCTGCGCTGTGCTGACCACGTGCGAAACAGGCTTCCAGAACATGTCTCCGGGCTTCACCCCCGGCTTCTTCGGCGGCGGCGGCGGCGGCGGCGGTGGCGGCGGCGGCCCGTCGAACCAGAACAACGAGTGGCAGAACCCGCACGGAACCAAGCGACCCCGCCCGGAGTAAGCTTCCCACTAGTCGCATGCGCTCCCCCACCTGCCAAACGGACCAGCTGCCTCCGGAGCCTTTAGAGCCTTTGGAGCCTTTGGAGCCTTTGGGGCCTCCGGAGCCTTGGGGATAACAGGCCCAGCTATTCACGTCTGCATAGGCCGCATCCTCCGATTTTGAAACTCCCGGAATGGAGGATAGCGCCGTTGCGAGCCGTCGCCCAGCAGTTTCCTATTCACAGCTACCACCCATCAGATAGTATCAGTTTCGGCTTTGTCGTGGGGTCGTCGTGGCCAGGGTCGATGTGTTTGACGGTCTCTACGGTCTCTTTCGTTGTTCCGGAGGTATTGGGCATACCATAGTGGCAGGCCGGCAGTGCCTCGCGAGCAGCCATAGGCCAAGACACACAAGATGCCACAGAAGCTCATGTTGCTTCGTCTTTTGGAGGGGGAGGGGTTACTACATGTAAACTACCTGTTAACAGCTGTTAACAGCGAGAAAAGCGGAAGCTGAGTTGGGATGTTGAGTGGAGTTGTGTTTGGTATGGACGGCGGAGGACGATGGTGAGCCCGGCGCAAAGGGAGCAGAGGGGAGGAAGGAGGGCCGTTATTGTTGGTATTCTGTCCGCTTCCAGTTCCTGGCCTCCGGTTCCTGGCCTCCGGTTCCTGGCCTCCGGTCCCTGGCCTCCAGTTCCTGGCCTCCAGTTCCCGGCCTCCAGTTCCCGGCCTCCAGTTCCTGGCTTCCAGTGCTGTCTGTTTGGCTGTTTCACCCTTCTCAGACTTGTTTTGCTCCCCATCTCCTCAACACCACCAGCCAGCAATGCCTCCTCGATCTGCCGCCTCCTACTTGATACCTACTTACTCATACCTGATGCCTACTTACACGAACCTCGGCCGCAACGTTCTCCCGCCCCCGCTCCTCGCCTGAGATGGACATCTTCACACAGCCGAGGGCACACGGACACCACCCCGAAAACAGGGGCCCTTGACGTCGGCTCCAGGGCCGGGTTCCCGGCGGGGGAGGGAACGATCTGGATCTATATTTTTTGTATTACTTTTTTTTTGCTTTACTTTTGACAGAATGGCAACGGCGTCACTGGGTTTCTGGCCGCGCAAGGTGTCTTTTTCCTTTGTGCCTCTCTTCGGGTGGCGTGCTTCTGGTGGCGTGTTGGGTATCCCGCGACCCTTCTCATGGGCGCAGCGAGGGTCGCGGTACTTTTCTGTTCCCTGCTGTTGTTGCTTTCATCATGAAAGTGCTAGCCTGAGCAATCGATGACCATAATAGGTACTCTGTACGGATTAGTCTCGGGATTGCTACTGTCGCAGTCGCGTCCGCTGGGCAACAGCTTGAAGTCCTAGAAGCCATCGCCGGGCAGCTGAAATAACATCGGACCAATTGGACGTCTTGTGGCGATAACCATCTGGCGGGGCCCTTATCGCGCGTTCGCACCGCTCATTGGCTGAACGGACGCCGGGCAGATCTTGACGGCCCGGCAGCAAAGTCTTGACCGAACGAACAGGACGGACTACCAATTTTGACTCCGTACATTCCTTCATCGCGACAACGAAAGTCGTTTCTGCCCTTCTCCCCTTCCGCCCTTCTATTCTTCCACCCCTCTGCCTGTCTTCTACCTCCCCCGTCTTCTACCTCCCCCGTCTTCTACCTCTTCCGTCTTCTACCTCTTCCGTCTTCTACCTCCCTCGTCTTCTACCTCTCCCGTCTTCTACCTCTTCCGTCTTCTACCTCTCCCGTCTTCTTTCTACCTTCCTGCCTTCTACCTCTCCTGTCTTCTACCTCTCCCGTCTCTTCTTTTCATCCTCCGTACCTCCATCCTCCGTGCCTTGTCCTCGCAGCCGCTAGCCCGACGTCCTTTAGTATGAGCGGCCCGGCATAGCGGGACGAAATCTGCCAAACTGTACTCCTCCAGCCTCCTCAGCCGATCGCCCTCGCGGGTGCTGGCACCGGCCCTGCCAGCACGCGCCGGATGGAGACACGGTAGCATCGCGGGGGGCTGGCACGCCGCCAGGCTCGTCTCATCGGCGCAGGCCGGCGCCGCGCCCAGCCGCCCTGGCGACGACTACCACTTCCCTTTCGGGAAGCCGTCGCTCCTCATTCCCACCCCCCAGACCCGACAACACCTCCGACCCGCACCCCACGCGCCGACGTCCTTCACCCTTACCCTCCCCCCCGCTCCGACTGGCCGGCGCGCCCCCCCTCCGGCGGCCTCCTCGGCGGCCCTCCCGGCGCCCGGGGTGAGGCTGGGACTGCGAACCGAGCTCCGAGCCGACGAGATCCTCGCCCTCCTCGTACAGGGACTCGGCGACGTGATCGACCACGAAGCTCGCGAGCGGCCGGCCAGACTGCCCGTCGTGCTGCCCGCCGCACCACCCGTCGTGCCAACCGTCGTGCCACCACAGTTGCCCACCAGCGCCTCCGGGGCCTCGAGCGGCGAGGCGGGAGCCGCGTTGCCAGATGGTCGAATACCACCGATATCAGGCGCGGACGGTCGGACTCCGGAGGCCGGGCGCGCAGGAGAGACGCTGCGGCCGTTCGAGGGGCGGGGGGGAGCAGCCTCGGCGCCTGCGCTCCTCGACGAGCCAGAGGTGGTGGATACCGAGCCTGCGGGACTGCCCGAAGCGGCGCTGTCGCCGGCGAGCCACGTCGACGCGGCGGCCGCCACCGAGGTCCAGCCTCGGCCGCCCGGACAGGTGCACGTCCTGGGCGGCGACGCGCGCGCATTGTACGTGGCCCATCTCCTGGCCGGCTTGCCCGCGAGCCCGCCGGTCCGTCTGCTGCTGCCCCGGCGTGCGCACCTGCGCGGCTGGGAGGAGGAGGGCGGCGGCATCACGGTGGTGCGGAGGGACGCGCGGGAAGTGCGCAGCCGCATCGTCCCCGAAGTCATCGGCAGCCCGAACATCCCGGGCGAGGAAGGGGAGGGAGGGGAGGGAGGGGACGCGGGGCACATCGCGCACCTGGTGGTCACGGCGTCGTGCGCCAGTAGCATCAACGCCGTCGGGCGCCTCCGCCACCGGATCGACCAGCGCACGACCATCTGTCTCCTGCAGGAGGGGCTGGGCGTCGCGGAACGCCTCAACGCCCTGTGCTTCCCCGACCCGGCCGCCCGGCCGCGCTACGTGCTGGGCCACATGACGCACCACGTGCGGGACTGCCGCGACCGCAGCTTCACCGTCGCCGAGAGGACCCGCGGCCGGGTGTACCTGACGGCCTACCGTCCGGCGGAGGAGGAGGGGGGGGAGGAAGAGGGCGTCGTCGCGAGCGCCGAGCCCAGCGCCCGCAGCCTCGAGCTCGTGCGCATGCTCGCCCTCACCCCCGGCCTCCAGGCGGGCGGCCACCCGGTGGCGGACTTGCTGGCCCGGAAGCTGCCGGACGTGGTGTTCGCGGCCGTCGTCGACCCGGTGGCCACCGTGCTCGACCTGCCGTACTGCCGGATCTGGACGGACGGCCACGCGCGCGCGCTGGCCAAGCAGCTCCTGGCCGAGATTCGCGAGGTCGTCCTGCGCCTCCCGGAGGTCCAGGCGTCCGAGGCCTTCGTGGCCAACGTGCGCCGCGGCGGCCTCACCGGCTTCGTCTTCAAGCACACATGGAAGCGGAGCGGCCGGGCCAGCCCCATGGCCCTGATGGCCCGGTTGGGCCGCACCACCGACGTCGAGTTCCTCAACGGCTACTTCGTGCGGCGCAGCCGGGAGGTCGGCGTCTCCTGCCCCGTCAACGAGATGGTGATGACGATGGTCAAGGCCAAGCTGGCCAGGAACAAGAAGGAGGCCGGCGCTGGCGTGCCCTTTGTCGATCTCCCCCGCCGCGGAGGCCGGGCTCCTCGTCGGCGCGGCCAGCAGGACGGCCAGCAGGACCACCAGCAGGACCACCAGGACGCAGCGGAGGCGCCCCCGATGGATGGCCACGGTGGCCATCTTCGCGACTGGACCGTCCCGCGGCATCGGGAGGTCGTCTCGCCGGCTACCGCGGCGGATGCCGGCCCGCACGGTGCCGAAGACGTTTTCGAGCAGAGGCTCGTCCGCGCTATGCCCTGGGGCAGTACGAATCTCGCACCGGGCGAACACGGCGAACACGCTTCCGGTTAGGTGTACAGATAATGCCCAGAGATGTTCATAGCGTATAGACGTCCCATTAATGCACTACGTATCAGCACCCGCAGCACCTGAAGTGAAGTCTTTGAAGACATCTAGGCAGTATTACTGCTTCCGTACTGCCTCTACCTAGGCATACATGCATGCCCATCCGTGGATGTCTACGGGATGCGCCTTCGGGGTTTCTACTCCAGGCCACGGTTGGCCATCGCGGGCAATTTGGCACAAGTACATAGGTACGTACCTACGTACGTACAGGTACGCAGATAGTCGAATGACTATCCGCATACCTCGATAAATGCATGCCTCGAAGGCCCCAAGATGGAAATGATGAAATCATAGAGGCTATAGAGGCCATCTCCGTGAATCCTACGAAGCACATGTACCTACTCCTCCACCTATATAAACGCTCTGGGGCTGCCACCCCTTCCTCGTTCTCTTCCGTCGTGGCTCGCTCTCTCCATCTGGGGGCCGATGGACGCGTCCGCCTATCTGCCGCGACGGCGGAAAAGGGAAGCTCTCGCATTCTTCATCGAACAGGCTACCTATGTACACAACGAAATATAGGTGCTTGTGTCGATAGGAAAATGGCCAGGAAATGAGAGCTCGGCCGAGCGTCTACTTGGTGTTTTGGTAGAACGGCAGCGCATCTATGGTGGCGGAGGTACAATGTGCACAGCTGTATCTAACCGTGTGAGCAGTACTACTTAGCTACGTACGTACTTAGGTAGTACGTAGCATGTACTAAGTTAAGCCCTTTCATTCAGGCATCGCCTCTACGCTTCCGAGGTCGTGCCAGGCCGCCACGCCGGGTCGGTCGAGCGTGCGCTCGCCCTGGGTGTCCATCCGCCGATCGACGGTCGGTCCCGGGCCCTGAGCTCGCGGAGGAAGATATACCGTGCTGGAGGACGAAAAGGGGGCGAGGCGTGGGTTGAGCAGAGTCGCTCGACACGTGACATGAGTAGATAGGAATCTGGAACAGCACGAAGACTTCGCTGGCTCCCTGCTGGGTAGTGCAGTGCATGTATAGGCACGGGTATATTATCTGTACGCGACAGCAGTTGACGCCGTAAACGGTGAAGAATCTCGAGATAGATGGCCCCCTTACGATGTCGAACTCCCACACCCGAAGCCGCCCCCTTCCTGTCCCTTGTGTTCGTTTTTCCGTCGCCCTTCTGGCCCCCCGTCACTATCTACCTCACGCTGTTGCCGACGCTATTGCCGTTGCCGTTGGGCAGCCGCCACGCCCGCAGCGGCAGCTCCTGGAGATGCCGCACCTTAGGCCGGATGTACATGACAAAGGTAGTCACGCCGACCAGCACGCAGATGATGTTGACGATGTAGTAGCCGTCGCGGTCCACAGTGCAGACCCCGCCGCCGGCCAGACACCGCTCCTTCTCCGCCTGCACGGCGCACGAGAAAGGCTCCGTCACCGGCGGGCCGGCGAGGGCGGACGCCCCGTCGGCGCCCCCGGGTGTGCAGGTGGCGCTGGTGAAGGCGTCGACGAGCCTCAGCACGAAGAAGCGCGGGAAGGTGCCGCCGAGGTTCGAGACGCTGGAAAGTGTTAGCCTCCGGGGGGGATAGATAGAGGGGAGATAGATAGAGGGGAGATAGAGGGGAGATAGATAGAGGGGAGATAGATAGAGGGGGGATAGATAGAGGGGAGATAGATAGAGGGGAGATAGATAGAGGGGAGATAGATGCGTACGTGGCCAGGAGGGTCATGTAGGTGCCGCCAATGACGGGGTCGGCGATGCGGGCGTGGAAGGCGGCGACGGCGACGAACATGACGGTGTTCATAAAGGTGGAGAAGACGTGCTCAGCGATGACGAGCAGCAGGTACCAGGAGGTGACGCCGGCGGCGGGGAAGAGCAGCACGGTGAACTGGGCGAAGACGGCGGCGGCGAGGCGGCCGACGAAGCCCCAGGACCAGATGCGCATGGGGGTGTAGGCCTGAGACCACTTGCCGACGTAGTAGCCCAGGCCGATCTCGAAGGGGAAGTCGATCAGCACGGTCAGGGCCAGGTTGTCGGTGCCGAAGCCCTTGTCCAGCAGCTTGAGGTTGGTGACGCCGTCGTTGGCCTGGAAGCCGATCTTGGCGATCAGGTGCACCAGGATGATGGTCTGCACGTTCTCCAGCCGCAGCACGCCCCACATGGTGCGGTACACGTCCCAGACGCCGTCCTCGTCGCGTGTGCGCTCCTCGCGCTTCCACAGCGCCAGGCCCGCGGTGGCGGCGATGAAGGCCCAGCCCCAGAAGGTCAGGTAGCCGCCCAGGCTGAGGAGCCCGCGGTCCAGCGGCGCGGCGCGGAAGTAGCGGTTGGCGAAGTCGGGCGAGTTGAAGGCCAGGAAGACGGTGTAGGACAGGAACTGGCCGGCGGTGAGCCCGACCGTCTGCGCCGTGGACGCGTAGGACAGGTTGCCGGGCGTCAGCAGGGTCAGGGCCCAGCCGTCGACGGCGATGTCCTGGGTGGCGCACATGAGCACGAGGAAGAACCACCAGCCGGTGAAGGCCCAGACGGAGGGGCCCCCGGGCTGGCCGGCGGCGGCCATCAGGGCCTCGACGCGCGCGCCCAGCCAGAGCATGCCCAGGCCGGAGAGCAGCTGGATGGGCAGGATCCAGCTCTTGCGGCGGCCCACGCGCGCGCTCCAGACCGCGTCCACCACCGGGCTCCACAGCAGCTTGAGCGAGTAGGGGTACGAGGCCAGGCTGAAGATGCCGATCTCGCCGTACGACATGTGCCGCTTGAGCAGGAACGGCACCGACCCCGTGGCCAGGCCCAGCGGCACCCCCTGCAGGAAGTACAGCAGCACCAGCAGCCCGAAGTTCTGCCGGTCCGCCAGCGGCAGCTCCCAGAAGCCGTGGTTGTTGGGCCGCGGCGTGGCCGCCACGTGGTCGTCCAGCGAGAACGACTCGCGCGCCAGCAGGTTGGCCGTGACCACCTCCGACCCCTGCGGCGCGTTCTTGCGCCGGTACTCCACGCTGTGGTTCATGGCGCCGTCGCCGTCCCTAGCGCCGCCCGCGCCCGCCTCCGGCCTCCGCGCGCTGCCGTCCGCCGCCTCCGAATCCGAGGTGTCCAGCGGCGAGAGCGACAGGCGGTCCTGTCTCGAGTGGCGCTTAGGATGTCTCGCCCGGGCACCCATAGGTGGGCCTGCGTGCGTCGTCTCGGCGGGCTCCTCGTCGCCGTCGAGTCCGGGTCGTCGAGCTCGAGGCCGAGTGGAGGGCGAGGTCGGGGCCGAGGAGATAGGACTCGAGAGACTGGACGTGCGAGGTCGCTCCGATCCACGCAACA
Source organism: Barbatosphaeria neglecta (assembly GCA_022813145.1). Classification (NCBI taxonomy): domain Eukaryota; kingdom Fungi; phylum Ascomycota; class Sordariomycetes; order Barbatosphaeriales; family Barbatosphaeriaceae; genus Barbatosphaeria; species Barbatosphaeria neglecta. Next base: position 11,153 of record JAKLNC010000547.1, read on the forward strand.
GATACCCCTCCCGCGAAGGACACACTTCTCGTCGAGCGTCTCGCCGGCCTTCTTCTGCGGACAGCGTCAGCTAGGTAGGAAGCGTGGCAATATCACTAGAGATCAAGGTAACCCGCCGAGATCAACACCCAAGATCAGCACCAGAGATCAATACGCTAGGGTTAATACCCCAGAGATGAATACCCCAGAGATCAGTACCCCAGAGACCAATACCCCAGAGGCCAATACAGAGATCGTGACTCGATCGACTTCCGTTTCTTCGTGGATATGTCTTTGCCTGTGCCTGATTCCTTCGCCCCCGGATAGGTAGACGCACACTGTGCTCGGCAGAAACGGCTTACCGTGGCCTTTTCCCAACTTGAAGCGCGCCAAGTGGATCGCGGTGGCGAGTATTTAGGACAAAAAAAGAGCGACGATCTCCGGATGAGACCGGAGGAAAAATACGGAAGCGTGGCCTCCGACGAGGTGACCTACTACTCCTAGTGCCTGGAGCCTTGGAACTTACGGATTCATTCTTACCTTGAGCTGCAATCACAGATCTTACCTCTGGATCGCGACGCGGCCAGAAATTCTGCGACGTTCAGGGGCTGCCTGCAGGCCTGCAGGCGTGCCACGCCGAGTTGGGCCTAGCGATGCCGTATTTTCTAGCGCCTGCCTCCGCGATTGCGGGGGCCTGAGGCTGAAGATACAGGGCCCCTTACAGGCCACCCCGATAACGATAACGCATTATCTCGACGCGCGCCGACGCGATTTACCTACCAGGCACTGATCACGACAAGAACACAACGAAATGGCCGACCTCGACGACGAGATCGAGACCCTCCAGGCGCAAGGTGCGACCGAACCCCCTCTTGCCCTCCCTCCCGCCCTCCCTCTCGCCCTCCCTCTCGTCCTCCCGCTCGCCTCCCCTCTCGCTCTCCCTCTCGCCCCCCCTCTCGCTTTCCTCCCCTTCTCTCGCCCTCCTCCCCTTCTCTCGCCCTCCCCCCCCCTCAAGCGGCCCCCCAACCCCAACCGCCCCCCCCCCCCCTCCCCCCCCACCCCCCCCCTTTTACAGAAACAAAAACAAGGAAAACACACAAC
>JAKLNC010000548.1:1770-12192 GCA_022813145.1 Barbatosphaeria neglecta
CCCCCCCCCCCCCCCCCCCCCCCCCGCCCCCCTCCCCCCGCGCCCGCGCGGCGGGGGGGGGGGGGGGCCCCCCCCTTGCCTACAGCTACCTCATCAGTACGAGTACCAGACGCGCGGACGCCCAGATATCCAAAGCAGGGAAGGTGGGAAAGGTGCAAAGGCAGCGTTTTATTGCAGTAGTGTGTGCGAAAGCCCTCTCGGCCATACAGCCAGTTGAGTTAGGCTAATTCGCCGCCTCTCACCCTCGACACGGCAGTTGATATCCGCACTTTACTCAGGTCGGTGAGAAGCTTACTCGCTGCCCGAATGGGCGCTATTACAGAGCACTTACGGAGCTGCTCCGAGCATATGACTTATTAGTGTACACGCATATGGAGAGGGGAAGGGACGAGAGGGAGGGGGCGAGACATTCCGGGTTTTTGTCAACGCCTTCTTTATTATTGCAAACCCCGTCTAGGCCGTACAGACTGCTGCGCGCTCCGAGCTCCGTACGTCCATGGCGGTGGGAAGTCCAAGCTCTTCGTCCCCTGCCCTCGATCCTCAACCCCACCTGCGATCATCCCGGGTCACCTTCAGTGTGTGTGTGTGTGTGAGGGGATGAGAGAGACACAGAGGGAGCAATCTCCACCGGCCCGCCGCCGGCGGCACGCTTCCCCACACTGGATCGCAAAAGCGGTCTGCTGGCGATGCCTGCTACGCTGCCAGTCACATTCCCAGGTACATTACGGAGCACGGCCTCATTCACGAATAGGGGAAGACTGACCCGTCGTCTAGGTGCTTCGTACTACTGCACAGAAGGCTTCTTTGGGATGAGGAGGTAGCGACTCACAGGGCGGCATCCTCTCAGCTCCGAGCTTCCGCGTGCTAGCCTGGGGCCAGGCCCGGGGGGCGTCCATCCAATCCTTCGCACGACAAAATAGAAGACGAGGCACACGGGTTACCCAAGCATCACGGCACCCAAGGCTGGCCGTGGCTGGGTCCCTTGCTTCCAAATACAACAGCATTATTCGTAGGCACGAAGTACAGACTGAACCAGCGAGGAGCTTGTCGCCCCTCGTGGTTATCCGTGGTGCCTTGGGATTGCCACCCGGATGCGTAGCCCGCGACGCAGCCACGGGGCTTGCCTGGGAATCCGGATCCTGGCCGGCTTTCTAAGACACAGAAACACAAAACAGCAGGCTCGCCCCCTTACTACGGATGTGGCTGTCGACTGCATATCCGGCTTCCAGGACAGGCCCCGCCGACTCTGCGTACCAAATCCTCCTGCGTCATCCGGCGCTGCATGGTCTGCCCGCTGCTGGTGCGTACGCGCCCAGTCGCAGCCACCTGGGTACGTGTCTATTTCTTGCACCGTACGCGCAGGCAGGAGAGGGAGGGCTGGAGGGCTCCCGGACTACTTACTATCCCCAGGCCCGAACCGGCCTATCGGCGCAGGTCGAGTAAGAGCCTTGAGCCATTTCGCCGAGAAGTTGAGTAGAAGGTAGGGTGAGAGGCAGGGCGAGAGAGACAGGGCCAGAGGCAGGGTCGGACACTTCCCCTTACCCCCCTCCCCTTAACCCCCCTCCCCCAACTTTTTTTTCGACTTTTTCTGGGGCCGCTACCCTACCCCATCTTTTTTGCCTTAATTAGACCCTCCTTCCCAATACATACGGCGGACGCGACCCCTGCCCTTTTGGCCGGCGCGCCATGGCTACCCTGGCACCCTGGCACCCTAGCCTGTACCTGCCTCAATCCGAGGGTTTTCCATCCGAGGGTTTCCATCCGATTGCCTGGTGCGCCGGAGAGCGGACTTGTGTCTCGATCGTCTGGCTCAACCTGACCTGGACCTTGACGCTGAGGAAGCATGTACCCGCCCTCGACGACTACGACCTGGTACCGATCTGGTACCAAAAGTAGCCACCACCTCCGCACCGCCCGCCTTCTGAGGTCCCTACCGAAGTAGTACGCCCTGGATAGTAACTTCCTGTACCGAGTAGGTACCTACCTCGACCTACACATCCGTGGACACCTCACGGTGGCCCTGCTTCTAGGTAGGTACGAAGTGGAGTAGACCTTATGTCCTTATGGTTGCTCCACTAAGAACCTCCAGCTCGTCTGCCTTCCCTCCTCTTTTTATCCTTAGCTTTTACTTCAATACTGCGAGCCTACCCGCCTGTTTGCCTTTACACGCACGCCCCTCGACCCTTTCTCCTCGTCAGCTCCCCTTCCACGCCTCCCGACCAGAGCCGACCTACGTCACGAACAACAGGCGGAGAGCTGACACGAAGCAGATTCGAGAGAAAATCAATCCCTTTATTTCTTTTTTTTGGTTTCCGCCTGCCAGTCGCTCCTATCCACGCCGACGAAGGGCCCCCCGCGCAGCCCGTCAGACGCATGAGAGAAGATCTGCGAGAGAGAGCCGCTTCTCCACGGGCGGGGCGATGCTATCGACGCCGCCGACGCGGCTGTGAGCTCCTCGAGGCGTTTCCCGAGGGCTAGCGATCCAACTTCCTCGCTCGTTTTCTCTCCTTTTCTCTCCCTCTCTTCTCTCTCCTTCCTTATTTTTTGCCGCCCTCCGCATTCTCTCACACAAAACACACGCGCGTACCCACCGCGACCGGCGGTGGCTCACCTCTCTCCCCATGACTTCGAGCATGACCGTGCCGGTGTTCCAACCCTCGATAGCAGCAGCGCCTATGTTATCCCCCAGCGTCCACCAAGTAGCCATGTCCCGTCCCCAGGTCGGCATCGAGAGGCTGCCGACCCGCCGCCTGGCCAATGAGCCGCGGGAGTCCATGAATTGCAAGTCGTGCCGAAAGCGAAAGGTAAGGAAGGAACAACCCCGAGTCCCGAGCGAGCTGTCCCTCGCACCTTCCCTCGCATCTTCCCTCGCTCCTTTCCTCGCACCTTCCATCGTGCCTTTCCTCGCACCTTCCATCGTATGCTTCCCCTCGAGCACCTTCCCTAAACCTCCCTCAGGCGCGCTTTGGGAAACATCGAGCACAGGCAAGGAATGGCCCCGGCGCGAACCCTTCAGGTTGCCTGCAGGCTACGGGGGACTGACACGTCCTCTGCTCTCCGCTCTAGATCAAATGCAACCGTCTGAGGCCGGCCTGCGAGGCTTGTCAAGTGTTTCAGTGCCCGTGCATATATGGTGAGTCTTTCCCTGTGACGAGGCTTCCTGCTAGCTCTCAAGTCGACGTTGTTTGGCCGCCCACCCGCGGAGCGTGCCGGCTTGTTGGTGCTGGCCAGCCGGCTAGAGGGGCTAATCGAGAGGGTCTACAGACGCCGTGCCAAAAAAGCGAGGCCCGAAAACGGACGTCCTGGAAGCGCTGTTGAAAAGGGTGGACGGCCTGGAGCAGAAGCTGAAAGACCAGAAGAAGACGGGCGATTCAACCGCGACAACCTCGACAACAGGGGCGGCAGCACCGGGAGCGGAGGCGGAGGCGGAGATAGCTACAGCACCGCTACCATCGGACAATGTACCCGCGGGGGAGGACGAGGCGCCCTCGGGTGCGCTGCCCAGCACTTCCATCGAGCAAGAGCAGCCAACGGCGCATCCCACAGCAGCAGATACCAGCCTCGGGGTGGATGTAGGCGAGCCTGCGCACGACTCGCCACCACTGACTAGGTGGGTGGATTCGGCGGGCAAAGGGGACGCTCTTTTCTTGTTCTTTTTCTTTTCCCTTCTTTTTTCCTCTCCTTCTCCTTCTTCCTTTCCATTTTTCTCTTTGCCCCCCTAAAATGCTAACCGCCAACCCTTCCGCGGGGACGCAGCGAGCCCTCCCCCGAGGTCCACACCGACATGCTATTGGACACGTACTTCTTGCGCTTCCACTCCAAACCGTACTACATTCTGGACGAGTCGTCGGTCCGTCAGCGGCTCCAGCTTGGTCAGGTTCCCATGTACTTGATGCACGCCGTATATGCCGTCGCCGCTAGGTAAGTGGAGCCTCTGCGGCTTCTTGACCGACAACGTGAGGTCGCGAGTACGCGCCCGGCTGACTCCGGACGCGAACGGCTTAGATATGCACCCCACCCTGGAGGCTACCACGCGGCTGTCAAGCTGAGTGAGGAGTACGCGTCCCGGGCGAGAGCCGAGATCGACACGGACGAGCCTTCGGTAGACGCTCTCCAGGCGCTGCTGCTCCTCGTCACCGCCTTCACCGCCTCGGGCAGGGGCAAGAAGGCGTATATGCTGCTCAGTAGGTCGCAAGAAACCCGTCCGTTGACTGCCTGCTGCTGCTGGGCCTTGTCGAGCTAACCTGACCGGTTTCTGCAAAAGCCAGCGCGGTGGGCATGGCCATGGCCCTCGAGTTGCACCGCGAGCTGGACGGCCAGGCCCGAGTGACGCCGATCGAGCGCGAGATGCGGCGTCGGCTGTTCTGGACGTGCTACCTGCTGGACCGGTTCATGGCCTGCGGCTCCCGGCGCCCGTCGCTGGTGGGGGACGGGACGATCTTGCTGCGGCTGCCCTGCTGGTCGCTGGGCCCCGGGTCGCTGCCGGTCGAGGGCGAGTTCTTCCAGAGCGGGTCCAACCTGCAGTACCTCCAGGGTAGCGGCAAGAAGTGCCAGGGGAGCAGTGGCATGCTCATCGACATCAGCCGCATCCTCGGCATCACCAACCGCTACCTGGCGGCCGGGGGGGTCAAGGGCGACTCGCACTTCCCCTGGCACGCGCTGTCCAACCTGTCCAAGATCCGGCAGGACCTGGACGTGTGGGCGTCGGGCACGGACGACGTCTTCTCCAGCCTCGACAGCCTCTTCGGCCAGCCGGACTCGACGGTGCTCGTGCTGAGCAAGCTGATCTACCACCTGGTGCACTGCCTCATCTACCGGCCCTTCCTGCCCATCGACCTGGCCGAGCTGGCGGGCAGCGGGCAGCACCAGTCGTGGCAGATCGAGGCTACCAACATGTGCTTCCTGCACGCCAACGCCGTGGCCGAGCTGGTCGAGCTGGGGCGGCAGACGCCGATGATCGAGTGGCCCGCCTTTGTGGGCTACTGCATCTGCACCGCCGGCACGGTGCACGTGCACGGCAGCCACTACAAGAGCGCCGTCATCGGCGAGATGAGCGTCTTCTCCGCCTCCAAGGAGTTCCTGTCGCGCGAGATGCAGCAGCTCAGCGAGCTGCGCTACGCCTGGGCTAGCGTCCAGCACCAGCGGGAGACCCTCCAGGGCATCTACAACGCCCACTCGGAGCTCGTCAAGAGCCTCGCCAACAGCCCCATGCGCTACTCCCCCGTCTTCCACCTCGAGGACTTCTTCGACCGCTACGCCAACATCGGCGGCCCCGGCGGCCAGACCTTTAACTTCGACGCCGCCAACCTGAGCCTCTGCGACGTCGTCATCGACTTCACGGGCGACACCTACACCGGCCACGGCCTCTATACCCCCGCGCGCCTGGGCAGCGCCGCCCCCGCCCCCGCCCCCGCCCCCGCCCCCGAGGCCGGCTCCGACCGGCCGGCCTTGAAGCGCAAGCGGACCGGCCCGTCCGGCCCCAAGAGGAGCCTGCAGCCCCTCACCATCGGCACCGCCCACATGCCGCCGACCCCCCAGGGACTGCCGACGCCTTCCCACGCCGGCCAGTCCTTCCCGGTCACGCCCTTCCAGCCACACCCCTCTCCGGCCGTCCTGCCGTCGCCGGGGGTCCTAGGCCCGGCTCCGCACCATGGCCTTCCGGACCACGGCGGACCTCCTATGCAGCAGCCTCTGGGGCATCCTATGGGACAGCCCATGCAGCAACATGGGGCCCGAGATGCCCTCGACTTCGCCATCGCCCCGCCCCCCCATGCGAATCCGGGCCCGCAGCACTTGTCCGCGATGGCCGGCACCCCGTTCAGCCCACAGTTCGGCTTTGCCGGCCTTCCCGGCGCCGCAGGCTCAGGACCGGGCGGCCCCGCCCCCGACGGAGGACCGCCCCCTCATCAGGGCCAGATGATGGGCGGCCCAGGCCCCAATGGCTACGATCCGATGTTTGGCGGCCTGCCCACAAATGCCTTCTCTAGCCCTTCGGCATGGCATGGCGACGATGGGAACGTACAAGTGAATATGAACGTGCCAAGGCCAGAGTCGGGGGCAGGGACAGGGACAGGGACAGGGACAGGGGCAGGGACAGGGCTGGGCTTGGTCGGTGGCGGCATGCTTCTCCCGCACAGTCCGGGCGGTGGCAGCAACAACGGCAGCACGGGCACCGGCCCGGGAGAGGAGAAGGATCCCTTCCTCAGTCTGCTCGAGCAGCTGGCCGAGAGCGAGCACGCCAGGGGCCCCGGGGGGAGCGAGCTGGATTTCTTCTTTACAGGGGCTCCTAGCTCGGGATGAACTTCTTTTTCTTTTGCTTTTTACCCTGTTTCTTCTTCTCTACTCCGGCTAGCGGCGCGAAACTTTATACCCTTCTTTTTTTTTTCTTAGTACCTGCCGAGCGTCATCTCCAGAAGCAGAGTTTGCGAGCGATGGGATGGGGCATGGGGAAACGGACACGAAGAGACAGTGAGCGGGTAATGGCGCCACTTGGAGGGGTGGCAGGCACCACCCATCAATCCCTTCTCCCCCCGTTCCAACTCGGCACGAGAGAGAGAGGGAAAATGAGAACGGATTTGGTCTTTGGTTCTTGTTTACCAGTTTTACCGTTGTCCGTTCCTTTGGGCGCATTTTTCCCTTCTGCCAATGGACAGGCGCACAAAAACACATATGTCGCGATGGCAAACCATCTGGTACCTATCGGAAGATCTAGGGCGGGTATATAGGTATTGTAATACTATTAGGTACTTGTAGGTAGCGGAGCAAGCAACAACAACTTGTTTTTACCCTTGTTTTCTCTTCTTCCCTTCCAAACACCGGGCTGGATAGGCATGAAACGGTGTTTTGGTTTTCGTACTCTATAGCAAGCTGGGGAACTGGATAGGAGGGCGAGCAGAAGAGAGCAGAGCAGCATCATGAGTTGTTCGTAGTCCTGGTCCTCCTTCCCTGCCCCTTTTCTTCGATAGGATGGGAAGATTGCGCAATATACCTACATGTACGTAGGTAGGTATGCATCTAGATATCTAGATACCTTGGTTCTACTTGTAATAGTGGCAGCATCTCTGTGTGTATAGATAACTTTGCTACTCTTCATACATCTAGCTGTCGTACTGCTATGAAGGAGTTAAGCTGTGTATGGTACTGTTGAGAACTTTGGACGAAAATCAAGGATAATATCACCACTACCTACTTCCCCGTCCTTGCCGGTACGTGGGCAGCCGGCCACGTCCTCCGACCGGGCGGCTGGCTGCAGCCCGGGCCGGAGCAGCGGACCTAAGACCGTGGAAGAGGAGTTCCTATCCCTGGGGATGCAGCAGGCCGGGATGGAATGTGAATTGCCATTGCCCCTGCGTAGCCGACGTAGCACGAACGGTGCGTCTCGGTGGCACTGTTCGTCCGCCTGGGGGGGAAAGAAGACGGAACAACATATTGGCTGGCTGGCCAGTTGACTTGCGGGTGCGGAAGTGCGGAAGGGACATGAGGCGAGCGGGTGTCTGGGAGAAGAAAGAAAAGAAAAGTAATACTCGGCCGAATACTCGGCCGGAGAGAACGTTCCGAATCGGAGAGACGAGGGATAAAGGAAGAAAAAGGATCGTGGCTTCGGCATTGTCCCGTCCCGTCCCGTCCTTACTGCCGTTCCCCGTCTCGCTTGCGGCTGCGGTTGCGGTTGCGGCTACTTCCTCCTTTTCCTTTTTTCCCTTTCCCTTTCTTGCCTTGTCTCGCTGATCTCCCGTAAGTCGCTGTCGCAGCGTGGAAGCGAGGCACTCTCGGCTTTCCCACTTGGCAGTATAGCAAGAACGACGATGGGCCGGGCATTCCCTTACACCCCCTTACGACCCTTACGACATGCACGAGGGGCCATCAGATCCCACCTAGGTAGGCACCTGTAGGGAGGTAGGCAGAGAAAAGGGGCCGAAACAGCATGTTCGGGAGTCGACCCCATGCTGATTATCTCACGAGCCAGCCCGGTCTTCTCGTCAAGGCCGGCTCTTGCGGGTAGTTGCATGTCAACAGATCAACAGCCCTGGCCGGTTGTTCGTCCTATCTCGAGGGGGAGGCTCGATTTAAACCGGCGAGTTGCCCCCATTTCCACCTCGGTGGATCGAAGGGAGCGGTGCTTTTCGTCTGTTTTTCTGCCGGTGACCGTCTTCGACGCCCTACGGTCTTATTTACCGCTCTCTCCCACATAAGCCCCTCCTCTCTCGACCGTGTTCCCTCCTATCAACCGTGTTCCCTCCTCTCTCGACCGTGTTCCCTCCTCTCGACTGGTTCCCTCCTCTCGACTGGTTCCCTCCTCTCGACTGGTTCCCTCCTGTCGCGTTTCCATTCGCGTCTCACTGGCCGTGGCTGGCCCGATGCTGCTGTGGCTTACTGTGCGCTCGTGTCGTGGCTGGTGCCGGCTGACGATCACATCAACGGCGCGGGCTGCCTGCCCGTCGATCCCCCTCATCCCCGGCCATTGTCACCAACTTCCTGCCTGCTAAGCAAGTTTTGCCGGCAACACCCCCCCTCCCCTCCGCTTCCCCGGGATCTAACGCCCAAGCGGGTATTGCCAGGTGGGGAGGGGGGGGGACCCCGCTGTTCGGAAACATTTGCGTCATTGGATCAGTCCAACGTGGGTTCCTCTTTTTTTTTTGGGGCTTTCCCTCCGATGGTTCTTTCCTCCGAGGGTTCTTCCTCCGTTCCTTCGCGAGGAAGGTGTGCCGGGGCAGGTCTCGAGCAGGTCTTCAGCAGGTCTCGAGCAGGTCTCGAGCAGTCGAGGATGACAAAAAGGATGGCGAGAAGACCAGGTCAGGCGCGCCGGTCGCCGGGACAGCGACCGAAATTGGTCTCTCGACTTACTCAGTCAACTGGCACTCTGCGGGCTCTCGGTCCGACTCGCTCTGGGATTGGCCCGCGGGCAGCGCTGAGCTCAAGCCTACCTTCATCCACCCCATCCCATACATCCATCCCATACATCCATTCCGTCCAGCCATTCCGTCCAGCTATTCCGTCCAGCCATTCGGGCCAGCCATTCCGTCCAGCCATTCTGTCCAGCCATTCTGTCCAGCTATTCTGTCCACCCATACCGTCCACCCATACCGTCCACCCATACCGTCTACCCCTCCTCCCTGCCCAGTGGCCCGTCTGCCGGCCGTCCTCTACTCATGCTCCGTATCTTGTTGGCCGCTGTCGTGGCTGGCTGCCACGATTCTCGCAGGCATTGGCTGTCTCTCTTCTGCAGCTAGATGACTCGTCGTCCCTGCTCGGGGAGCGACTCCTCCGTGCGAGACGGCGAGGTGACGCGATCGCGAGGCGGAGCCCCGTCCATCCAAGTACCGCGATACCCGCCCGTCAGTCCCTTTCTCCATTCCTTGGCGGACCCTTGTCGCAAAGTGCGGGCTGTACGGCAGACCTGCTGAGTGCGCTGCTCCTGCCTCGACCTCCTGCGAATTTCCTCGGCGCTCTGGACCCGGCAGTCCGGTGCGTACACCACTCCTCGGCCTGGAGTGGCCCTTGGCCGGATCTGGCGATCTCAAGCGCAGGCGGCTTGATTCGCCCGCGCTCGATGACGGGATCCAATGGGTGGTCGGATCGGCCTGCTCACCACACCCAACAGTTGAGGTAAGCCTCAATTCGCCGGCGGTGGGATGACCGGATGGAGGGATGGCTGGCGCGCCCATCACACATCACACACTGGCACGACTTGGCTGGCTCCCTCGCTTTTCCCTCCTCTGCTCTGCCCTATGCTGCCGCCCACCGGCGCACAGCGAGACGCGGAGGAGCCCGGAGGTGACCAGTCACTCCCAGGTTACCAAGACATCCATGGATATCCGAAGCACGGCAGAGTTGCTGCTGCCGCCGCGGTTTCTGGTGTCCCCATTTCTGCCCTGCTGACTCTGCGCTGCGGCTCCTGTGCTGTTGTCTCTGCCCTGCTGTCTCTTGCATCGTTGTCTCTGCATTGCCGTCTCTGCATCGCTGTCTCTGCATTGCACGTTCGGCGCTGCACTTTGTGCACCACCTCTGCATGGCCACACTGCCGCAACCAGGGCTGCACGGCTGCACCACTGCATGGCCGCATCGCCGGTTCGCTCTCGCCCTTCCCCTCGCCCTGCTCCGTCCGTCGCTTCCAGGGCTTTCTTTTTTCTCTTTTCTTCTTTTAATCGCGCGTCTTGGCGTGGCCGTCTCGCTCGCCCGCCAGCCTTGACCTTCTGCTTCCTTCTTTTCTCTCCTCTCTCTCTCGTCCTCCTCCGCCCCTTCGTGCCGCCCACTCGCTGCCCACTCGCCGCCCACTTTCGCGGTCCCCTGCCCCCCCCCCCCCCCCCCAACGGAGGCGCGACCGCCCAAAACAATAAGGCCCCCCCGAGAATGGCAAAAAAAACCCCAAACACCCCCAAGGACACCACCCACCCCCCCCCCCCCCCCCCGGGGGGGGGCGGGGGG
>JAKLNC010000549.1:0-12104 GCA_022813145.1 Barbatosphaeria neglecta
CCCCCCCCCCCCCCCCCCCCCCCCCCCCCCCCCCCCCCCCCCCCCCCCCCCCCCCCCCCCCCCCCCCCCCCCGACCCAGGCAGTCCAGCAATCGGCCAGTAATGAAACCTAACGAGATACTTGCGTCAATGGCGGCGACGGCACGTCCAGGGTTCGCACGACCAATGCCCGGTCACAACAGCGTGGAGCCCGTTCCTGCCGTCTCCTGTATACTGTGTGCCTGTGTCCCGTATCCTGTATCCGGGACCGTGTATGCAGCTCTGGGCGGGCAGGGTCGGGTAGGCTGCAGTGATTGTCTCTCCACGTAACATACGTCGCTCCTGCTCTCAGCCATAGGGCTGGATCACAAGACACCGCTCACCACCCCCTGCCGGCACCCCCATGGTCCTGGACAAGGGGTTGTTGAGCTTGGGGTAGGACAGACAGCCAGGATTGGTCCACAGCCGAAGGCACAGCAAATTGGCCAAACGATCCTTTTCGGTTTTTTTGTCTCCATCCCCGTCATCCCCGTCATCCCCGTTCCTGGGAGGGGGAGCAGGGGAGCAGGGGGGCGAGGGGGATGGAGAAGTAGAAGTAGCGTGTACTAAGACTGTTGCTTTCGGGGATGAGGGTGGTTCCCGCCGCGGCGTTTCCTGTCCAGCCATCGGGCGCGCGCATGGAACCCGCGGCTCGGTTTGGGGGGAAAGGCAGGCGGTGAACGAAACCCAGCCCTGTGGGTGGGCACGGATCGAGGACTGATGGGGACCGGAGGCGTATCAGCGTCAGCGTTATGTAGGGCCTCAGGACTGAGAACTTGATCGGCTGGCACCGCGGCTCTCGGGCAGATCGAGAAGCCGCTCTTTCGGTCGCGGCGCGGATTGGCCCTCCTGCAAGGATCGGCGGACCGGTGGAGGGGGGCGCCTGGGACCCTGGTGACGGAGCCTCCGAGACCACCGTATCGTGCGTGCATACAACCTCTGCCTCTCGCCCGTCCGTGCGCCCGCCTTTGACTCACTCCGCGGCGGCGGAGGCGGCGACGGGGCGATGGGGCGATGGGCGGCGGCTCTCATCCGAGAATGTCATTATGGCTCATACGCATCTCATCTCATCTCATCCCATATCATCTCATCTCCGCCTTTTCGTCCTCAGCGGACCGCAGCTTTCGACGCGAGGTTCCGGCTGCGCCCTGTGCTGAAACGGCGGCGACGGGCGAAAATAGCGAGGGGCGCGGCGACGAGACAGGCAGTGACAGGTATCCGTTCGGGGTCACTACGGCGCCTTCTGGAGACCGGACGAGGCAGACTGCAGGTGGTACAGGACGAGAGCACCTATGCTACTTGTACCCGGCGCCTGGGCAGGTGGTTGCCGGCTCCGAAGTCTGACGACGGCGTAGTCTAACGACGGCGGCTCCACGGTGCCGTCGAGGTCGATCCACGCCCAAGGCAGGATAGAACCTAGTGCAGAACCCAGTGGCCCCCCCACCGCCACCAACAGGCAGGAGGAAGAGGAGGAAGAGAAGAAGGAAGGATGTACATTCTCCGTGCAGGCGGACATGGCGATTGCAGGCCCCGGATGGATACCTTGGGTGGTCCTTGGCTGGTCCTTGCTGGCCCTTAGAAGGCGCTCGTACGATTGGCGCATAATACGACCCTTCCCGAGCACATGAAGTCAAATCAATATGGGCATCTTGGCGATGATGGCGAAAAAAAAAGGCCGAAAGTCGTGGTACGACCGTCCGCCTATCGACGATCGAAGAAAGGGCGAGAGCGAAAAAGAACCAGAGAGGACAGAAAGAAAGGAAAAAAAAAAAAAAGAAAAGGCGCTGACCGTGACTGTGTCTGCGTCTGCGTCTGCGCAGAAAGGGGAATGGATGGACGTCTCCTCCCCCAGTCGGCGATCTCCCCTGCCAGCCCGGAAAGCAGGAAATCTCGATGGGAGAGGTTCAGACTGGCGTTCGATGTTGCGCGCCGGCCAATCACAGGCTGCGGCGGTATGCGCTTTAAGCTTATCCCGGTTTAGTGCAGGGCTGGCGCTTCGGCCAATCGCCGCCCCTGCCGGGGGCCCTTTTTAGGGGCCCTTTTTAGGGGCTCATTTTTAGGGGCCTTTTGGGGCGCCTTTCGGGGAGGGCGACTTTTACGTTAGGCGAGGACGACAGACAGCTGCTGACTACGTACCTACCTAAGGTAGATAGGTACCTAAGGTACCTACCACTTGGGCAGGTACTCCGTACAGTGCCGCAGATGCGCTGAACGTGCTCGGCGACCGTTCTGTTCAGCTCGGGGAACAAGTGGCGGGCACGGCAGCTCTGGCGATTGGGAGACTGGATGAATCACATCTTTGTCAAGTAGGCCCTCCGCTGTGGTACGCTCCTTCCTGTGGCTCCTGCGGCCCTGTGGCCCCGCCTGTCGTTTGGCTGTGAGACCATCCGTCCGTCCGACCGACCGTGGGACGTCGTCGCTATTTCCTCGGGGATTCATTCTCGTGAGGCGTAGAGGTACAGACCGGATCTATTGCCGCAGCCTCCAGCTGCCTTATGTGCTCATCCGGCTACCTACGTGCCTGCCTGTTGCTCGTCAGCTTGCCTGCTTGGCTACCCGGCAGTACCTCCGCCTACCTGGTACTTACCTAAGAGCCGGAGCAGGATAGATGCCTATCTCGAGGCACTGCTAGATCGTCGCTGACTGCCATGCTCCCACGCCGTGCCACCATGCCATGTGGTCCTCGGGGGATTCTGTGCGCGCTGGGCTGCAGCGAGCGGAACCTTGCTGAGCCTTCGTATCCCTAGGGCTGACCTCTTTCTCGGGGCACATGCTGGCCGAGGCCAAAGCCAAGTCGCCGAGCTGCCAATTCCGAGAGCCATGGCCTAGGCGCAGCATCGCCTTCTTCTCCGCCTTTTCGCGGACAGCTCGAACGGAGCATTGCGGTGCTCCCGGACAAGGGGTTGAGTGAACAGCACATGCCGAAAGTTACACACTCGGCATAGGTACAGGTACCTATCTAGGTAGGTACAGGTAGCCAGCCCCTACCCTTCATCCTTCGCTGCTACCCTCGATGGGTACCTACTGGGCGGGTAAGGTTGTACTAATATCTTGAGGATCCCTGACAAATTTCTTACTGTCCACACACGGCCAGAAGGTGGCGGCTCAGCTGAACAGGATGGGGTTGGCAGGTAGCTCGCGAACGTCCGCCACGGCTCGGAAACAAACGAAGGCCTGATCTGATGCTGTCAAATTGCAGTTCTCCCTCTAGAAATCCGCGTAGACGGAACTACAACGATATGGTATCGACCCCCTCCCTTCCGTGACGCCATGCCTAATCCCTTAGGCATCCATGCTGGGGCGATGATGTTAGGACCGCTAGGCCACACCGCCTAGACCGCCCTGCCTGAACCGCTCCCTGACCGTCCATCCCGTGGCAGGCCGTACGTGGTTGGGCTCATATGCCCAAGGTACCGTGTCGCTAGCTGCCTATCGCGGGAGGAGATAGAAAGGAAAAGAAAAAAAAAAAAAACTCAAGAAATTCCTTTTACTTGGTCGATTTTGTCGCGCCCGTGTCCACCCTCTTGGCTGGCGGCAAGTCCGGCTTTTTGAAGACGCCGTTATTGCCACCACCGGCTCCGCCGCCGACCTGAGTGAAGGCGCCTCCTTTGAAATAGCGGTCCTCTTCGGCCTTGCGCTTGCGGCTGAGCTCCGCCCGCATGCTGGGGTCGACCAGTTCCAGCCCTTGGACGGGGGTAAAGGCCAGCGACGACATAGTACCCCCGTTGCCGACGGTCGTGCCCACGCCTGATGTCCGGAGACCCTTACCTCGGAGGTCCAGATTGCCGGCGGCCGTCTGCCCGAAGCCCTTGAGGGAGGAGGCAGCCCCGCCGAGAGCCGTGGAGGCACCGCCCCAACCTTTGCTCTTGGCGCTCAGACGCGCGCGCGTGCGCTGGTCGATCTGCAGAGCGCGTACGCGCCCGTCGTTAGCCGCGCCGATCATGCCGAGGCCGGCCGTCGAGTCGCCGACGCCGTAGCCGACCTCCTTCTCCTCTTTGCCAAAGGCCATCCGGTTCTGGGCCTTGCGAAGGTCGGTCATGGCCGTCGCCTCCTTCGCCTTGCGCGCCCGCCGTCCTCCGCGCTTCCTCGACGGCTTGTCCTCGGGAATCGGCAGCGCCTTGGGGCCTTTGTTGAGTGGTTTCTCCGTCAGCTTGTCCAGCCGCTCTAGGCACTGCTCCTTCAGGTCCTCGCCCATGCTGCCGTCGGGAGACGAGTGGATCCGGTCTACGCGTGCGGCTAGGACCAGCTTGGCCGAAACGATTCGCATCGCCTTCTTCTTGAGGTCGCTCGGGATGGCGCGAATGACGGGCGACTGGAAGAGGTACCCCTGCTGCCGGATACCGACGTTGGACGCCAAGGCGCCGGCGTTAGCCCCCCTCTTCGAGCCCCAGGCGGCGATGTTGCACGAAGGCGTCTTGGACAGGTTGGTCAGGCCGCCAGCCGCGTTGAGGAGCTGGGCGGCGGTCAAAGAGCCGATAAGGGCCGTTAGGTTCGGCGCGAAGATGTTCATGCGCGACTGCACGTATTCCGTCAGGGTTTTCTTGGCCTTGTCCAGCTTCATGACCATCCTGCAGGCGACAATCACGTGGCTGAGCTCGTCCTGGGGCATCTCCCGGCCCTTCGTGGTGATGGCGCTCGTCGTGACGATCATCAACGTCGGCCGGTCGAGCGCCGTCTCTAGCGACATCTGAAGCGGGTTATCTGTCGACTGGGGCGCCTTCTTCATCGTCTCCGAATCGAACGGGCCGTTGCCCAGGATCGCGACGGCCTTCGCATACTCGAGGGGGTTGTTGATAAGAGCTGCACGCGAGGAGGCACTCCATTAGCCACTTTATCCATCACCACCACGGCCGGACTATACGCCCCGCAGATAGACATACCTTCTAGTTCCGGGAAGCGGACCGAGTAGTGATCTCGGATCCACTTGTGGACGGTGACGATCTCGGTATCTATCAACGTAGCCAGACTGTTCGACTGTGTCAGGAGGTGGTACTCCGGGTCGTCCTCGACGTTCCCGACGCGCGCGGCAGCTTGCGACTCGGGCGGCTGCGATTGGTAGAACGCGATTTTCTGCGAGGTGGCGGCGGCCAGACTGTCAGGGCTGTTTGCTCCGGGGAACAAGAGATGTAAACGCTTCGTCATCCCGATTGCGAAGGGGTAGGGGCAGCGATGCCGTCTTGTGGGGAGGAGGAAAATGGGAAGCAGTAAGACTAACCTCGAGCACCGGGTCCAGCGTCTTGGTGAGGCCAGCGACGCTGCGCACGTCGCTGATGCCTCCCATCTCCATCTTCTCGATCCTCGCCTTCGCATCCTCGATGTCCTCGGCACGACCGGAGACAGCCGAGGTGCCTCCCATTTCCTCATCTTCGTCGGACTCAGCTAGATCGTCGGCGCCGTTCATTTCGACATCGCCACCGTTCAGGCCCATCAGGGCCGCGGTTTCGTCATCACCATCCTCTTCAGGAAGGCCGCCGGCCTCAGAGCCGGAGTCCTCAAAATCCTGCAGCAGTTCATCTGCCAGGGTCGACATCTTGAGGGCTGGTGGTTATGCGCAGGCGTTGACGGAGCAGGAAGTGAAGAAGCGCGGTGGAAGGTCGCCTGGGAGAAGAAAGAGAGGAAGAGGCTTGAGAAAATATCTGGGAAGGCAGCTTTCCACAAAAGCGAGAGCTGCCCCAACAAGGTTCTGGAAGGTCTCCAGTGCCCCCACAATAATGCACCGCCACACAAGGCTGGTTGGGGTGTGGCGCTTGCAGCATTTTTGCGAAGCCAAGTCATTGGCGTTCTGTCTCTATAAAGACCCGCATAATTTTGACGCGGCTTCCAGTTCAACTTGGGGGCCCCAATTCTTTGTGCCGACCTTGAGCTCTCCTACCTACGATTTGGCTGGGAGCGAGCCAGTTTTATTACATTTTTCCATTTTTTAAGAGGGATACAACGAGAACGAAGCGACGACGTGACGACACAACACCGACGAGAGGCGTCCATACGACTATCCATCGGATAACCGTTCCTTTACCTTCTCCCTCCTGATCATCTACCGCCCGTGCTAGAGGGACACCCAGCAGTCCGTCCAAATGGAGTCGCGCGGCGCCCCTCGCGTCAAGAACAAGGCGGCGGCGCCGGTGCAGATCTCGGCCGAGCAGCTGCTGAGAGAGGCCGTCGACCGGCAGGAGGTCCCGCTCCAAGCCCCGGCCCAGCGCTTCGCCGATCTCGAGGAGTTGCACGAGTTCCAGGGTCGGAAGCGCCAGGAGTTCGAGAACTACATCCGTCGGGCCCGGCACAATCTGAAGAACTGGCTGCAATATGCCACCTTCGAACTAGACAACAAGGAGTTTGCGCGCGCCCGGTCCGTCTTCGAGCGCGCCTTGGATGTACAGCCCAACAGCATCCCACTGTGGATCAAATGTGAGAGCCGGACCCGGCCTGAGGGCGCGCCGTACACCGCCCACCGCATGGCGATGGCGTTTGTACGGTATGGAAACATGGCATATACAAGCATACGAGGCTAACGGCGTGGCAACATGCTAGACATCGAGTCCGAGATCAAGAACCGAAATGTGCAGCACGCACGGAATCTGCTCGACCGCGCCGGTAAGTTACGACCAAGAGGATGGCTCTCAGGGCGTTATTGTTACCAAATTTACGGCTGCGGATATGAGCTAACATGGGTCTGCTGCAGTCACCCACCTACCGCGAGTGGACAAGCTATGGCTCAAGTACCTCTACGTCGAGGAGATGTTGGGGAACGTCTCCGGCACCCGGCAGATCTTCGAGCGATGGATGCAATGGCAGCCGTCAGAGGAGGCCTGGTCGGCATACATCCGCTTCGAGAAGAGGTACGGCGAGTACGACCGGGCGCGGGAGATCTTCCGCGCCTTCGTGCGCGTGCACCCCGAGCCGAGGGTGTACATCAAATGGGCCAAGTTCGAGGAGGAGGTCGGCACCAGCGACATGGTCCGCGACGTCTTCCAGCTGGCCATCGAGGACGAGTTCGTCGACGAGCGGCTGTTCGTTGCTTTCGCGCGCTACGAGGCCAAGCTGAAGGAGTACGACCGCGCCAGGGCCATCTACCGGTTCGGCCTAGACAACCTATCGCGCTCCCAGTCGATGCTCCTGCACAAGGAGTACACGACCTTTGAGAAGCAGTTCGGCGACCGCGAGGGCGTCGAGGACGTGGTCATGTCCAAGCGGCGGCGGCACTACGAGGAGCAGGTGAAAGAGAACCCCAAGAACTACGACATCTGGTTCGACTGGGCGCGGCTGGAGGAGGCCACCGGCGACGCCGACCGCGTCCGGGACGTCTACGAGCGGGCCGTGGCGCAGCTGCCGCCGGCGCAGGAGAAGCGTCTCTGGCGGCGCTACATCTTCCTCTGGATATTCTACGCGCTGTGGGAGGAGACGGAGGCCAAGGACGTCGAGCGGGCCCGCCAGATCTACGACACGTGCCTGGGCCTGATTCCGCACAAGAAGTTCACCTTCGCCAAGGTGTGGCTGCTCAAGGCGCACTTCGAGCTGCGCCAGGGCCAGCTGACGGCGGCGCGCAAGACACTCGGCCGGGCCATCGGCGTGGCGCCCAAGGACAAGCTGTTCAAGGGCTACATTGAGCTGGAGAAGAAGACGTTCGAGTTCCAGCGGTGCCGCACCCTGTACGAGAAGCACATCACGTACAACCCCGCCAACTGCAGCACGTGGATCCAGTGGGCCGAGCTGGAACGGGGCCTCGACGACCTCGAGCGCGCGCGCGGCATCTTCGAGCTGGGCATCAACCAGCCGGTGCTCGACATGCCCGAGGTTCTCTGGAAGGCGTACATCGACTTCGAGGAGGAAGAGGGCGAGTACGGCCGCACGCGCGCCCTATACGAGCGGCTACTAGAGAGGGCCGACCACCCCAAGGTGTGGATCAGCTACGCGCAGTTCGAGATCAACATCCCCGAGGCGACGGCCGACGCCGACGGCGAGGCCGACGGCGAGAAGGAAGGAGAGGGGGAGGAAGAGACGCCGATCAGCGAGGAGGCCAAGGCGCGGGCGCGCAAGATCTTCGAGCGGGCCCACAAGAGCTTCAAGGACAAGGAGCTCAAGGCCGAGCGCGTGACACTGCTCAACGCCTGGCTCGCCTTTGAGAAGATGCACGGCGCGGCCGAGGATGTGGAGCGGATCCAGCGGCAGATGCCGCGCCGCACCAAGAAGAAGCGGCGGCTGGACGATGACACATGGGAGGAGTACATCGACTACGTCTTTCCGGCCGACGACGCGCAGACCCAGAACCTGTCCAAGCTGCTCGCCATGGCCCAGGCGTGGAAGCAGACCGGCGGGACCATCAGCGGAGGGGGAGATAGCTGAGTGGCAGCTCTATGAAGGGATACTACGGCGATTTCGGCGATGCTCGCCGAAGTTCACGATACTGCTGTACATGAGCAGTACCGCCTCGGCCGCGCTGACTGGGATAGCCTTGAAACGGGCAAATACAGTGTACCATTTTGTTGTGAATTCACGGTGGGAGTCGCCAGTGTCCTGTCGATAAGTATGTCTCCTACACGGTCTGACGCAATCGGCCGCCGCGGTCCTTGCCGGCCGGACCCTTTGCTCCAGCCACCCGTGTCCAGTCGAGCCGATCAATGCTGGCCAGGTCGGCCGTTCGACGGTCTACCACCTAGTACCTAGTCTATATCCCACATATGGCGTGCCGCTAGCGCGCCCTCGAGTGTCCATAAGAGGACAAGTATGCCTCTACCCAATATTGCCGTAATAGAGGCGGACCATGTAGTCTGTCTGTATATCGACGTCATACCGTGAGGGGTAGTTCCCAGCGTATCGACGGGATGGAAGTTCGTATACATCAGTCTACGGTCCAGTCTCAGTTTAGTCTCAGTTCCAACCGTGTCAACCTCCTCTCCCGTCGGACTACGTACCTCCCTTCACCCACTCTACGCCTCGTCCTCCCTCTCTCTCGCTCGCTCTATCGCACGCGCGCCTCCACAGATACGGGCCGCATCAACGTGAGACGGAGGACGGGACGGGACGGGACGGTATGGCAGGTAGTGTGCTTTAGGTGTAGTGTGCTTTAGGTCTCCCAGCGGAATGGATGACACCACTACATCATAGCTATCCACCTACTAGGTAGCCTATAGGTAAGTAGGTATAGAGAAGGACAGAAAATAAGCTTTTACGCGAGGCATACGGGGGATGTCGCACAGTATCCGTGCGATGGTTGATCAAAGGCTACGGCTACCGTTACGGTTACGGGGAAACGGACAGAAGAACCTAAGAGAAGAAGGGATGGGAGAGAGAGAGGGAGGGGCAGGGAAAGAAGGGAGCCCACCTATCGGAGGAAAGAGAACATACACAGAGATATACGCACACGCACATACGCACGCAGATAGGTGGATAGGAAGATAGGTGCACACGCTCACCGCTGTTTCTATCCCTTCTTGTGTCCTGCAATTTCCGGGGGAGGGGGGAAGGGCAGATGGGATAGATGCTCGATAGATATAGAGAGGTAGACAACTCCTCCTAGGTACCTATATTCGGACGGAGCTTTTACTCCGTGTAGTCCAACGCTACTACGTGCTTACTTCTTCCATCTCTATACTGCAAAGGCACCTACCTACTCACTAGGTACCCTTACGAGTAGGTAGGACGTGTTCGCAACGGCATCTACCCAAGTGCCACAAGATTCGTTAAAAAATAGCTAGTTGACTAACGGTACCTATGTATGCAAGGAAAATAAGAAGAAGAAATATAAGCAGTCATGATCATCATAAGAAAAGAGCAGAGAGGCATGTATGTATATGACTGGTTTCGTTCTCATCCAAATAACAACCTCCTCCTTTGCCCGAAAACGGCCGTCACGTCATAGTTTTCGTTTCCATCTCGTCTCGTCTCGTCTCGTCTCATAAAAAGGGGCAAAGGAAGAAGAGGAAGGAAAAGAGAAGGGGGAAAAAAAAGAAAACCCATCCACCCTCATGTATATCACGTTAGGCAAGTTATCCGGACGGCCCGGTATAGTTCTGTTCGCTTGCGTGTGGTGCATGCAGGTCTGCGTAACGGCACACCAAACCAGACGCACGACCGTCGGACAACCCCCCCTCAGCATACGCCCGTCCGCTTCCCCAGCCGACCGATCGACCAACCACGTAACTGGCCCTCCCATATCCGCCCACCACCAGATCCGTCGTGTCCATCCAAAAGCGGGAAAGGAAGCAAATCGGGACTTGGGAATGTGAGAACGGTGACAAGCCCCCTGCGCCCGCCGTATGGCCAGAGGCAGCGGGCTCTGCTTATCCACCATCCACCCAATGCATGTACGCACGCTTGCAGGAGGAACCGGCAACGGGCGGGAGGAGAGGTGATTTGGTCTTCTCTAGTGGTCGCGGTGGCGGTGGCGCCGGTCTGTCAAACGGGTGGGAAAATATCAGTCATATTGTTCTCTCTCTTGCAGAGGGTAGGGGTGTCAAGTATTAAAACAACCCCCCTCCCCCCTGAATAAGTCAATGATTCCAAAGAAAACAGAAGGGGAAGGCGGAGAAAGCAGAAAGATGAAAAACAGAAAGACCAAAAAAAAACAAAGCGCCCTGCGTCTTCTATCTGCAGAGCAACAGGATAGTACGAGTGCATCAGATGTGCCGGCAGCCATGGAGAGAGCGGACGAGCGGACTGGACGAGCGGACGAGCACGAGAGCGGCCGCGTCAAGTCCCCAAGGCCATAATATTCGCCCTTTTCTTTTCCGTCTCTTTCTCTTCCTGTCTCTTTCTCTTTTTCATTTCCCGTGTATAGGTAGAAGAGCCCAATAGAGATACCGGCTTTGCTTGTTGAAACGCCGGCTCGATCGAAACTCAATAGTGTTCATTTCTCGTCGTAATAGATCCGTCTCTTTCTTTCGTCGTATCTCGTGATGTGCCGGTCTCCCATTTTTATTTCTTTTTTTTTCGGTGACAGGGAATGATAAAAGGTGCAGTGGTGTAGCGTGTGGTAAAACGACCTTCATGATTAGGTACCGCGGGCACCATCGAGATCGATAGACGAGCGGGAGGGCAAGTATACGAGGGCGGGGGGGAGGAGGGTGTTGGAAGGGGGGACGTTTCCGTACAGTGTGGAAAGTTGGTCCAAGACCCCTCTCACCTCCTGCCGTCGTAGCCGACAGGAGGCGCGGGCAAAACGGCCGCGTACGGATTCCCGTCACTGTAACGGGGACCGTCGTCGTACCGGTCTGCTCGCGGAGGAGCTGCCGATGCCCAGTTGTCAGCCCTACTTCTCCCCCTGCCGCCGCCGCCGCCGCCGCCGCCGTAGTCCTTGTTGCTGCTACCGTTGTTGCCGCCACTGCCGTCCCCTTCGTGGAGCCTCTTCAGCCGCTCGGCGCGCTTCTCGTGCCGCCGGGCCTTCTCCTCATGCCACTCCCTGACCTCCTTCCGCATCTCGTGGGCCTCTTTCATCTCTGAGAGGGCGCCCTTGATGCCCAGGGCGGCGATGCCCACGGAGGCTGCGTCTTGCAGGAGGGCCTTGGACTTGAGCTTCTTGGCCTCCTCCTCCGAGATGCGGCCTTCCTTGACGGCCCTGTGCCGCGCGTTCCGCTTCTCCATGCTCTGGTACACATTGTGCGCCGCGTGAATGGTGGCCACCGCGGCGAGGCCCGTGGTGATTAGTTGCTTACCTCTGATCTTCTTCTCCCTCTTCTCGTCCTCCGACGAGTCTCCCAGGTCCGAGCTCGACGAGCTGCGCGAGCCGGAACGGCGCCTGTCTCCCGACTTCTTTCCTACGCCGCGGGACCGGCTATCGCCTCGGCGAGAGGAGCGATCGTCGTCGTAGTCCCTGCGCCCGCCCCGGCCACCACCGCGGCCGTGGTCTCGATCGCGAGAGTAGTCGTCGTCGTCGTCGTAGTCATCGTTGGCCCGGCGCCTGTTCCGCCGGCGCGAGTCGTCCCGATCGCCGTCGTCTTCGGGGCCGTTGCCGATCCCGAGCTTGGCCAGGCTGCGGCGCGCGGTATCGACCACGCTGCGGCTGCGGCTCCGCTGGCGCCGGTCCGGCGAGCGGCGCCGGCTGTCGTACGAGTCGGCGCTGCCGCCGCGCGACCGGGAGCGGCGGTCCAGCAC
>JAKLNC010000054.1:0-46540 GCA_022813145.1 Barbatosphaeria neglecta
TTCTCAATGCAGGCGGCAATCCACATCGCCTCGCAGCGGGTGGTGGGTTGGGGTTGCAGTTCATATCCATTAAAATCCTGTACGCCCCTAACCCCCCCCCCCCCCCCCAAAAAAGGCACACGGGACGCGCTGCACAGTGCCATTTCACGGCTCCATCGGGCCTGTTCGCTGTCCCTTTCCGTCACACAGGCCGGCTTTGTCGTGATACTTCGGTATGCGTACCGGTTTGCGGCGATATGCTTAAAACACGTGAGCTCGGCGGTGCCCAATGGCCAACCCACCATGATGCGTGTGAGGCCAAGCTGAAGAAAAAAAAAATTCATGCATTGCCTCCGGCTGCGTTGGAAAGTCGTGTGTGGACAAGGAAGGGGTCGGGGCGAGCCATCCGCACTGCCCGTTTTGCCGCGTAAGTTCCATGTGAAAGCCCGCCTGCGCAAGGAACCTGTCAGGCTTCTAACGTCGGGTGGGAGAAGGAAAGAGAGGGGAAAAAAGCACACCAAAAAAAGGCCCATATGTCAAATGACTAAATTGGGTCTTCACGTCAACGACGAATCGGCGGCGAAGGCTACCAAACGACAGGACACAAAACCTGTCAGTGCCCGTCTCCTCGTCCCGACCGGTCGGCACGAGAAGCGGAGAGCCGTGGCTATCCTGTTCCACACGGTTGCGAACGCGTTTGTGGCTTATGCAACAACCCTTTCCCTCCCCCTACGGGGTAACTCTACGGAGTGCGGGAGAACCACCCCAGACGGGACGTACTGGAGATCCATGGGCTTATTCCCCCCCGAGATGGATTGGAAAAATTTAGATGCTATTTCGCCACTCCGTCACATCGGAGAGGAGGAAGGAATGTCTGGATTCAGCTCTCCCGAGGGACTTCAGGCGCCACCAACAGCAGCAGCGCCAGCAGCACCACCAGCACCACCAGCAGGCAGTGCGTACCGGCCTCACCGTCTGGCTGGGGAGGCAAAATGAAGGAGGGCGTCAGGCGTGTACCCCGTATGAAGCCGCCCGCCTATCAGGCACGGCAACCGAGTCACGGAGTACATGTCTACCGACCTCGTCCCCTTGTGACCTCCATTTATGGTCGAGGCCGTGCCGATGGTCTATCGGCGGAGAACATCCCTCTCACTAGGGCAGCAGCCAATCAAGAGGGCACGTCTTCGCGGGACGCTATTGGCAGAGACCTCGTGCTGATGCGAGAGGAGGGTGTGCAAGCGTACACAAGCGTACACAAGCGGACACAGGCGTACACAAGCGTGCAAGCGTGCGATCGTGGCTCTACTGCCACTTGCTGCTTCCTTTCCACCCCGGCGGCCCCTGGTGGCCGCCCACCCCTCTTCGCGCCCTCATCCTGATAATGCCATGTGCATTAGTATCCAATGATCCGCGTATGCTAACTCGACTAACGAGGTCCCCTGCCGGGCACGGGAAGCCAGGCACGGCAAGCAAAACAAATGAACAGGACAGGAAAAAAAAAAAAGTTTGCTGGCCGTGTGCGACCTCCAGCAAAGAAGCCCACGCCACCGACGGACTGCCCATTCGTTGGTGGTAGGGGGTACGGGCGCACGCCCAAAGAGCGATTCAAGCAGCCAGCTCTCCTCTCGTCAATTGGCCTTTGGGCGTGGCCGGTTTTCGCTAAAAGAGGCGGGTGGAGCGTGCCGGTTTCATTAGGTAAGGAGGTTACGAACCTGCACGTACACTGCCTAATCGCTGCAGCGTTTCGAAAGCGGGAAGTGGGCGGGAATGGTGTCTTTTGCCAGGTAGCACTTTGGAGGGAGGGGGAAGGGGTGTAGGTAAGGGGAGGTACCTAGCATGGCAAGCGTCGACGTGAAGAAGCAATTCAATGGCGGCCCCGATCGATCTCTGCGTTCTGGATCCCATCCTTCCCGGCTGGCAGGTCAAGCTCCTCACTGTGAGGGCGCACTTGTTCGCTCTTTTTTACCCCCTCGTCGCACCTGACTTACCCCATTTGGAAACTGTGCACCATTGCCCTCCCCCCTTCCCAGGGAGCGCGATTTGCCGGTCTCCTCGTGCCCGCCTCCGTGCCTACCGCACCGCTGGCCTCTTCGGAGTCATTCAATTCGCACAATCCCGACAAATGGAACGGAGAGCTTGCCGGAGAGCTTCTGGGTTGGACCTGTGCTGCGTGCAGTCTGTACTCCAGGACAAACTGACAGCAGCATGGGCCCATCCAATCCGGCTGTTCCAAGCGCTTCCCCGCTTGCGGGACAGCAGCAGAGGCCTCCTCACCATTGGGAAAGCTCGCCCCCTCTTTTTCACTATTCTCATGCACTAAGGCGAGCGAGGGGTAATTGCGCCTGCACCTGCAGCGGAGGCTATCATCTATCATTTTTCCCATTCCACCACCATTCAACAGCGCGGCCAAGGTCGTGCTGCCGGGGCGAGCTCCTCGTGCAGAAAGAGGAGGCATTCCGGCCTGCCATTGTTTGGCATGCTCAGCTGTGCCCAAGGTGTTCCGTAATGTACGGGCACCTTGATTTATGCCTTGCGACAGCTGCGTCCGGGTGCGTCAACGGATGAGCGGAGAAGCAGCAAGATGCCAATGGAAACAAGGCCCAGCCCCGACCCCCTACCTAGTACCCCGGTACTTCCTACCGTCGGGGAAAGGGCCACGTCTTTGTCCCCGAAAGCAGCTGGCGTTCCCCCCCAGCGGCGCCCCTCCTCTGCCCACTCCGTAAGTGCGCCTTCTCCTCTTTCCTGCCTGCCTGCCGCGCTGCATACGGAGTAGTGCACCCAACCAACCTCCCCCCTCCTTTTCGTGAGTGGCTCCCTTATCTTCACGCCCCTCCTCCAACACCCCCTCTCCCTCTTTCATGTGGCCAGCTGACAAAGGGTATGTCTCGACGGCGCGAGGTACGGGATCGGTACTTGTCAGAGTCGCCGACTTCCTTTCCAAAGTACCGTTCCACATCCGCGCCGCCCCCTGGGTACCAACTCCCGCTCCAGAGATGCTGCTGCTGTTGGGCGCCCTCGCCGTTCTTCCCTGGCTAGGCAGGCAACTTCCTTGCGGATAAGGATATGGCCCTTGGGGGGGTTCCTTTGCGTCCCCGGCCATCCAGGCTATGCTGTCTTGTCCGGCAAAGTACAGGTAAATGCTCAGTACCTTGTACGGAGTTCGGAGTACAACCTGGGCAGCTGGAACTGACTGCGACGATTGGCCCCGTTCCGTCCGCCTCGAACCCACTCGCTGGGGCTATTGCCGCCGTTTGATCTTATTCCAATCGTCTTAAGGCATGCCCCCGTTTGTGCCAGTTGGAGAACGGAGAGGGCAAAAATAAAATAGCGAAACTTGGCTATCTTGGTCCCGTGGCTTTATGCGTCGTCGAGAGGGTAGTGGCAGTCAATCGAGGTGGGTGGTGACTGGCCCCCCGGGGGACTGCTGCACAAATTATCTGGGAGCTGATTCACAACTTCCCTCCAACATAAAAAAAAATAATTCCATATTATTATTTTCCCGCCCGCTCTCGCTTCCTCCCTTCCCTACCTGCTACTACTAGTCCCGCGCGGACATCCTCGACCTTCCACACCACTCACGTCCACGCACACAGGCAACGTCTATTAGCAGCGGGTTTACACCTTCTGAATTCGACTATCGGCGAGCGTTCTCCTTGGCCTCTCCCCCTCATCCACTTTCAGTGACAGGGGAGAGAAGCAGAATAGTTTGCACGGCGAAGTTCTGCGGCAATTGCTTCCCCGTCCTCGCAACGGCCGACGCTGGCAATGGCCTCATCCAAGGTAGATCCGGGGTTCCTGCCACCACACATCCACCACATCCCTGCTAGCTGGACACAACACAACTCCCCCATCCGCACTGGAAGAGAGGATCTTCAACTGGACAGCCCGGACTAGCCTCCCGAACCCGTGCTGATCACCCCCGTTCTACTGCGCAGGAACCGCAACAACCGTCGAGGCCCCTGACTCATCGGCCCTCCATATCGACCGGCGGGGCTCTCGGTGCCGGCCTGGCTACTCGACAATCCCACTTGCGGGCCGCCTCGCACTCCGTCGCGGCCGGCTCCGGATCTCTCAATACCGCCCACCGGGTCTCCCGCCGGAAGAGCATGACCAACACCGGCGTCAACGCGGCGGCCGTGGCCGCCGCGATCCAGGAACCCGGAGCCGGCCAGGCCACGCCGTTGGCCATCCTGGGCTCCGCCCGGCGGAACACCATGTCTAAGGGCGGAGTGCCCAGAGCGGCAATCATGGGCAGCCTGCCTTCCCCGCCCGCGAGCCTCCCCACGCACCGGTTCGTGGCTGCGGACGGGAAGATGGATATGCACCCAGAGAGCGCTATCGACGACGATCTGAACGACCTGTCGGACCGGGAGAACGATGTGGATAAAGCCCGCGTTCGTAGAGCGAGCGACGGCCAACCGCTGGCGAAGGAGCGGCGGAAGAGCAACCGTGTCGAGCTGCGCTGCGAGAAGTGCGGCAAGGGTTACAAGCACAGCAGCTGCTTGTCCAAGCATCTGTTTGTGCCCGCTCTACTTGCCTTCCATTCCCTCCACCCGATTCCCGTTGGTGGCCGGTAGTCCCGGCGTGCAGACAAAGTAGCCCGGCCGCGGCCCCCCGCCGGTTGGACGGAGAGTCCAGTTGAGCAAAAACAAAAAAAAAAAAAAACCCCCCCGCCGTCGCTGCCCATATCCCACAGCGAGGAGAGAGAGGAGCATGTGTTGACTTGTAGCTATCCCGCAGGTGGGAGCATACCCCTGAATGGTCCTACACTTCGAAGCTTCTCATCTCCAAGCACCAGCAGGTGCAGCTGCTAGAAGCGGCCTCGGTACTTGTGGCTATGAACACCCACGCCAAGAACGATGCGAGCACGCCGCCCGACTCGGCCCGCGACTTCGCCAGCGACCAAGACTCGGCGTCTCCCGCCGCCTCGGCCGATTCGGATCAGATCGACGAACGGAGCTCGGCGCACACTACCCCACCCCCCCAGCTGGACGGCTTGAGCGCGGCCCATGCGTCTTTCGACGCGTTTGCTAAGAGATACAGCAGCGGCAGCGGGTTCTCGCATTCGTACCAGTCGAGGCCGTCCATCGGCTCGGTTTCGGGCAGCGTTCCGAGCACGTATCATGCTTTTGGGCACTATCGGCAGACGAGCCAGGATCAACGACCGCTGTCATCTGGCAAGAACACCACGGGCCAGGAAGACCACGACCTCGCAGCGGCGGTGGAGCTGCTGAGCTGCAGCTTCAACAGCAACGGCGGGTCTCGCACGGGGATCCTCCTTCCTCAGGACGTGCCCCCAGTGCCGCCATTGCCCGCCCAATACGCCGCTAGCCAGGCCACCCCAGGCGGAGGCAGCGCCAACAACCCGCTGATGACGCCGTTCCTCGAGCAGGTTGCGCTTCCCGGTAGCTTCATCGGGACGTTCCCCGGTGGGGCGCCGGAGAGTTTCACGCGCGGCGAGCGGGCCGACGTCAAGATGGAGGAGAGCGCCGAGAGCGCTGACAGTGCCATGGACGACGACGACGACGACTTCGACATGCACCAAAGCGCCGATGACGACGATGACGACGGCATCTTCGGACGCATGGAAGAATAACAGGTCGGCACCAGAAACCAAGCAGCTCGCCAGCAGATGAGGCCCGCGTGGATCCTTTCTACACCTCGTCCTACCGCGCCTAGTCGCCCTCGCCGAACCTGCTGGCCTCGGTGTCCTGGTTGAGGATGGTGCAGGCCCGTCGAGCACGGATTTTCCCGCTCTTGATTATATGACGACGACCCACGACGACTCAAGGATGCCCGTTATTTTCTTTTGTACTGCCCTATATATAAAACCATGTAAATTAGAGGTGGTTTACTCCGCCCTCGACATCTCAGCACCGAAGAGTGGAGAGCGCCGCGCCTTGGGATTGCAACGGCAGCTACCTGGATAGGTTTCTCTTGGGTACCACATACCTTTGACTACCTCTTTTGGTACCTAGACGTGGGAGGCATTGCCGCTGATTTCCCTTTTTCTTGGACGGACAACTCCACGAGGTTAAAGTGAGGGTCGGCCGTGTGCGTCGAGCGAACGCCTTCTACCCTAGGTACTTAGCGACAATGGACTATTGCCTAAGACACCGATGAATCCGAACAATCTCGTAATTCTGACTGTCGTGAATACGGAAATGACAT
Organism: Barbatosphaeria neglecta; assembly: GCA_022813145.1. Lineage (NCBI taxonomy): Eukaryota > Fungi > Ascomycota > Sordariomycetes > Barbatosphaeriales > Barbatosphaeriaceae > Barbatosphaeria > Barbatosphaeria neglecta. The sequence goes on from JAKLNC010000054.1 coordinate 6,151, forward strand.
GGGAAAAGGGAGCTTGTGAAAGTGATGAGAGCAAGGGGTGAGTGAGTTCTGGCGCTGGCAGAAGTCGCGTGCCCTCATCCGTTCCGACCTAGTGGGTTGGTTGGATATGGATAAGAGGGGATCTCAAAGTGCCAAAAGTCACGGACATGACGGCACGACGAGTATCTTGGGTGCTGGCGAGGCTCGGTAGAAGCAGTAGATAGTTAGTTTGGCAAGCTTCCATGTGAAGCAAGTCGTCTGGAGCAAAAGGGTCGGTCGGATCAGCCATCGCCGTCCAGAAGTTCGCGGCCCAGTAAGTGTAGTTCAGGTGGCACGCAGGTAGGCGAGGAGGCACTTGCCAGATGGCTAGAAGCCTACCCTGCCGAAGGTAGTCGACAATATCGTCTCGGCAGATGCGCCGGCACCAAAGGCAATGGAAAAGGAAAAAAGACGAGGGAAAAGGCGGATAGAAGAGAAGAGAGACGGAGAGACGGAGAGACGGAAGGTTGGTTGATGCTGCAGAGGGGGAGAAAAGAGCGCGCAGAGATTTGCTTGTCCTGCCTAGCCCCCGGAGCTAAGATCCCCACTTATACGGAGCGTCTACCTTCCTCTGTAAGTCGGTCCCTACAGGCAGACGCCAGAAGGCATCCACGGATGGCGATTCCGTTTAGAGTAACAGCGTTAGCCCTTAGGTTCGTCGATCACCGATCGACCATTGTATAGAGCAGGCGTGTGTGTCCTTGGCCTGTACTGTTCATAGGTGCCTACCCGCCTGCCAGCCAGACGGGAAGGTATCCAGACCGCCAGGCTGTAGCGGGCAATTTCGTAGGGAGATGAAAGTTTGTGTTTGTCTGGCTGCTTAATTTTGCTTCCCGGGCGAGAGAGCTGAGAGTCCCAGTTGCTCTAGACCTCAGAGCCAGGTACTCTACCTTGCCAATTTTTGCCTGCTCAGGCGCGCGGGCGGCAACCTGACAGCCAAAAGGACAAAACAGACAGATGGACGTGGGGTAAACATCCATCATAACGGCACATAACCCGACCCACCCGCCTCCACCGTTTAACCTCTTTTATGTAGACGTCACTTTAGCTCCACCCTCTACATTGCCTGTCTCCGTTCCATCAGGAGAGAGCTCACTCGATTATATTATCGGGCTGCCTGCACGATCAACACTGCGCGCAGCTGAGGCAGCTCTCGAAGCAGCAGAACCCGACTTTACAGGAACACGAACCCAGCGCTGAGCTCATCTCTTGTTTTCAGCACCAGCTAAGAGCTGCTTGCTTTGCTGTTTGCTTCGTCCACGTCTTCCTCCACCGGCGCGTTGCAGGCACGACCTTACGGCGGAACTACGAGTTTCATCTTCTCTACGACTCGAACTGCTTGACTGCCGCCATCCGCCATCGCAGCAATGGCGCGCGTAAAGGCACAGCCGGTGCAAAAACGAGCAGCGCCAGCGGCGCCTCCTCCCCCATCGGACGATACGTCTACCATGGTCGCGCGCTCCGGAGACGCGCCGGCTGCTTCCACCTCTACCTCCGACCCGGCCTCCGCCTCCAGCACGGCGCTCCAGGAAGGGGGCGCGGAGGCGGGAGCACATCGCGCGCGGCGACCAGAGCAGCTTCTCCACTTCCCGATCATCGTCATACTCAGCCTCGCCATCTCGGCGCTGGGCAACACGTTCGTGGACCAGTGGACGGGCGGGGAGATGCGTGGTGCCAGGGCGGATCTTGGGCCGGGGTGGGCGAGGACGCTCCAAACGCCGGTGGAGGTTGCCCTCGTGGTGGGTTGGCGGATGTATGTCGCCTACTGTTTCTTTTAAGGGGTTCTCCCTCGTGCTCTTTCCCGGCTCGCACAATATCCGGAGATGCTTTTCTGACGCAGTCTACGTTCCGAACAGATTTGAGCTCGCGCTGGGATGGTACGGAAGCTTCGACAGCTACGACCTAGCGTCTTTGAGCCTGCTCTCGCGCGGCCCAAGTGTACGCTAGCAACTCGCTCCCTCTTGCACTTCCCCCCTAAACCCCCGTAACCCCCCCGGGCCGCTTACTGACAAAGCACGAATCGTATAGCTCTTCCTCCTCACATCCTTCTACGGCATCCGTCCCGTGACGGCCGCGGCGCATCTCATCGTGGACGTGCTCTCCAGCTTCGCGCCCTTCTTCCTCCTGCGCCCGCTCTCCGGCGCGCACTCGGCCGCGCCCACGGTGCCCAACCGGGAGATCGTCGCGGACCGGCCCATCCAGGCTTACACGTCGCTGCTGGCGGGCATCATCTACAGCGTGACGCTCTCGACCGCATACAAGGCCTTCCTCCCCAGAGTGCTGGTGCTCTACTTCGAGGGCATCCCTACTGTGGCGCCCGCGTACGTGACGACGGCCGAAGGCGCCACCTCGTACCTGTTTGTTAGCGGCCCAGCCGCCGTCCTCTCGCTGCTGTCCGGCCTGGCCGCGCGGACGTTCATCTTCGCCCCCTTCGCGGCGACCGGCCGCGCGCCCGAGGACGCGGCCATCGACGCGTTCGATCCCGTCAGCGCCTCCCTGCCCGAGACCGTTAGGTGGAACCTGTGGGGGTACACCGCCCGCGCAAAGGTGGCCATCGTGCGCACCGCCGTCGTCATGCTCGTCTCTGCTGTCCAGACCTATCTCCACTGCGTGGTGTCCATCGAGGGCGTCGAGCCGTTCGGTGCCGCTGCTTATGCTTCGATCTGGGCAGTCGCCGCTTTCCTGACCGGCATCGGGCTGGGAGTTGTGGGCTGCGAGTAAAAGGGATGGAGGGAATAGAGGGGGGCAGGCAGAGGCGGGAGGGGAGAGCCCCGAGGATTTGGGCTGATCTGATTTTGGGTCGTACTGGGTGGGCTGCGCTGGGCTCTGCTATGTTATGCGGGGCTAAGTATGCTGGACTGGGTCGGGTCTTGTTTGATTTATAGGAGCGGGCAGGAAAGGGAAGAAATGGGGAGCTTAAATCGGCATCCTGGAACTTTTCCTTTTGCGCGAATCCCGCGCGTTTAGCTTCTTGCTTGCCTGTCTTTTGTCTTGAGAGAGATGGATATCCCGCCCCATTAAACAGTCTGCTACCTTCACCACCATTACTACACTGCTGCCCACATAGTTATTGTAGCCATGCAGACTTGGAGTCTTTAGCGCATCTCCGTTTCGATTCGGGTGTCTCACGAGTATTGTATCATGCGGCCCTCCTACAGTGGAAGGAGGTGGCGGAGAAATAAAGGAGGAAGAAAAAGAGAGGCTAAAAAAAGCTCGTCGTCCAACACGTCCCTCTCGAGGAGGGAGTGGTGGGCGACTACGAAAGAAACCCCGGTGGATTTTATTCTTCGACGGGATCGAGCGGGGTTCGGGGCTCGGGGCTCGGGACTCGGGACTCGAACCACAGACAGGACCTTGCCGTGCTGGGCGAGTGTGTCTGGTACCGCTACGGGGGACGAATCCCCCAGTCCTCCTATACCAACTCGCCCGAATAGTCCCGGGCTACTAAGGTCCTTGTAGGTAGGTCGTCGCTGGTACTGTAAATCTTCTTCCCTCGAGGGAGGAGTGGCGGGCGGTGGGCGGGTAGGCTGCAAAAAACGTGGGCCTTTTTTTTCGTTCTGCAACAGGTCGGGGCTCGAATCCAGGCAGGGCCTTGCGGTGATGGGCGGTTGCTTCGGTACTGCGAGGGACGTACGTCTCTATACACCACTAGCCCATCTGGTCCTGGGTTGTCGCTGGTATTGGAACGGTTTACGGGGGTATATATGGCCAGGGAGGTTCTGGGGATATGGGATGAGATGGGGGAGAAGGGGTTGAGGCGATGGGGGGCGTATGTGGAGAGCGCACGTGTCGTCCTTTCTATGCCTTACTTGCTGGGCATCACCTACTGGAGCAATGGGGGTATCTATTCATAGTGCTAGATACGCAGAACAGGAATATGCTACACAGGAAGAGCCAATTTGGGTAACAGGGGGGATGACCGTGTCTGAAATACAGGGCCGGCCGTGGGAGGCAGCAGAAGAATACTAAGAGCGGCAGCGAGGGAGGGCCGGGCTTACCTAGCATTCACCTAGTATATCCCATTCCGCACAAGAATTTTTCGTTCGAGAGCGTTCAGTACTCGTGCTGAGAATTGGAGGCGCTCGTGCTGTATGTGCTTGATGCGCCGACTACCTTCCACACGTAAGGTGCCTCATACATATCTAGGTACGTAGGTACGCAGGAAGGTAGGTAGCAGTACAGACGATCTCGAAGGAGCAGGATGAAGCCACCACTAACCTTAATGCCGTCCTATCTTGCCAAGTGTCGTGGCTAGGCCTCGTCAGTTATTCATGGGCGCTTCGGGTAAGACACTAGGGCGACTTCGTATCGGCCAACTTGAGAACGTCTTTTCTCCGGAGAAAGACCATTTGACAGATGCAGTAGCTTAATAGGCTTTTGTGCGGGTTCTTTCCCGTCTCAACGCGGATAGCACGTTCCTTCAGGGTAGGCGGAGCAACAATTGGCCATTGTGGCTTATGTTGACCAGTGTCGAGGAACTGCTCGGCGAGGACTCGGACGAGGCTGGATTCGAGGGACTTGTACTTCGATGATAAGACATAGGCATGCAACAGCGGGGGCGACGACAACTGCCGCCCCCCCCCCCCCCCCCTTCTCCGTCCTGTGCCCACGGCGGCCTGGGTGAGGAATATTGGGGGCCGATGGTGGCAATCTAGAAACTCGGAGAGGGGTAACGAGGGAGGGAGGAAGAACGTAGGAGAGAGGGAGGCAAATAAGAGTGGAAGCCAGGACGCACGGCGACGACCGCAGACTCGATCATAGGCCGTCATAATGGATGGGCACGGACAGTCTCTCGTGCTTACCTTCCGATTCAAGGTAGAAGTCGGCGATGGAGGATGAGCCGTCGTCTTCACCCCGCTCGGAGCCCGGGGGGATAGAACGGAGTGATGGGTTGTCCCAGCAGGGAATGTGTAGGTCGATATGGTATGGTAATGATCATATAAGACGGCAAAGGCTGCCCAACCTCCTTCGCGTCTGGTCGGCTGGCTCATGTTCAGTGTGCGGTGCCGGGCCTGTGTACGTATTTCTGAAGATGCCGAACCTAAGGACAAAAGGAAAGAACACTGCCCCACAGCCCACCACTACCACTACCACCACCACTCCGAAAGGAACCATTACACTGGTAGGAGCAGCAGCGCTGTCGGGTATCGACTCCTCTCCAGCAGCCGCCCTAACGACGCAGGGAGGACTCCGGGAGATGATCCTCTCGTTCGGTCATTACGCCATGCCTCCCCGATACGACGAACAGCACGAGGCGAGCACGGCAAGGTACGGTTCCGGCGGTGGCGACGGCGCTTCCTTTGTGACGGCGCCCGCGTGGAGAGCTAGCGCCGGCATCGAATCCAGCACGGGCCTGAGCCTGTCAGGACCCCTGCAGGTCAACGGCTCAGTCCAGTCGATGGGCTCTATCAGCTTCAGCGGCGACTTCGCCGTTCGCGACAAGATCGAGGCGTACGGCAACATCGACTTACGCGGGAATATGACATGCAAGTACGTCTCTCCCGGCCCTGGCCCCATTCCGGGGTTTTTTGTCTTTCTTGTTTCCCCCCTCCCTGTTACCACCGGGCCGAGGTTGGGGAGATGCTGCGCCTTCGACATTCACGCGAGCCCCCAAAAAACGTGGGACATGCCGAGAGGGTCCGGGTTTTGATCGACGGATCGCCGGCTGACGAGAGATACCGCCTAGTGACAAGATGAAGTCGTTCGGTAAGGTCAGTATTGTCGGCGTCGCCATTTTCAGGTACGAGCCCCCCTGTCTCCCCTCCCGGACACGTGGGGATTTCGGTTGGGAGAAGGTGGCTGCGGGTGGAGGGGGGGGGGGGGCCGGCTGGCAAAGACAAGGGCAGGATCCATGAGGATGTGGATTGACGAAACGAAACAAAATTCTAGAGGCAAAGCGAAGATCTTCGGCCAGCTCACCGTCAACGGCCGCTTGGAAGTACAGGACGCGCTCGAGGTCTGGGGCGCCGTCGTCGTTCAGGGTTACATGTAAGCCTAATCCGGCCCGGCTCGGCCTTAGCCCGGGCGGCTGACACTCCCAATCTAGGAAATGTAGGACTTTGACCGCGTACGGCTCCGTGACGACGGTTGGGGAAGAGTCGCAGTACGAGGTCGAGGGGGATGAGACGGTGTACGGGGCGAGGCTGTTGAGGCGGACGGATAATGAAGCACAGCAGCTACAGATCGAGGGGTGGGGGGAAGGAGGGCCGGTTTGACAGCCGAGCCTTGTCCGCTACCGCTGCGTACGGACTACGAGGAACGGAATAGCGTGCCAAGCACAGGTCGGGGTTGCACTCGCGGCGAATGACCGAGAAGATGATAGGAGGACGGAGACGAGAGAGAGGGCTGGGTGTGAGAATGAGGCGCAGCGCTGCATGCAGGTCCCAGCCTCGACGCCAGGTTCGTCATTGACCAAGGGCTTCCATGCGGGAGGGGGGGGGGGGGACGGCGACGGATGTGTAGCTTCCGTCGAGCCACCCCTACCTCGCCGCGAAAGCCGGGCACTAGGGGTAATCGGCGCCGGTCCAGACGGGTGGATGTGGATAACAGGCCCGGATAAACGACGGCGGGGAGATCCGAAAGGGTTAGGCGTGAAGTGCGAGACCACAAGGACGTGGAGGCTCAGGGGAACAGCCACAATCCGTTCGACGCTAGCGCAATGCAGAGTGTTAACGTGCAGCAACGTGCAGAGATCGTCTTGCTCGCCCCGTGCTCTTCCCGTCCGTCTTGTTGCGCGAGAAGAGGAGAGAGGACAGGGAGCAGGCAAGCAGACCAGCAGCAAGGAAGCAGTCAAGCAAGCAAGCAGGCAAGCAGACAGACTTCCGCCCCGACGCCGAATTTCCTTTCCTTTCCTTTTTCTTCTCGGGCCCATGAGACTGCCCGAGCTGAATAATCGACGGCCCACCGCGCGGGGAAATGTTAGAGAGACGGCCAACGTGGACGGGGAGATCGAGATGTCGTTTTCTTGCTTCGGCCTTTCCCTCGTGAAACTGCCCGTGGGCGATACGGACCGGCCGTACGCAGTACGTGGGGGCACGGAGTAGGATGGATATGGCTACGATGAGGAAAGGTAACTGGTGGGACGTGAGCCTGAATCACAAAAAGAATGCTGCCTTCTCGAGCTGCGCGCTATCAAGCTCCTCTCGCCAATGGTGATGCCACTTTCTGCTGTGCTCCAGAGCTGTCGATTGCTGCTGGCAAGCCGAATTCCAGATTAGGCTAGAAAATGTTAGGTAAGCTGTCATGATTCCTTTGGGGGAGGGGCAAGAGGAGGGGCTAACTTGAGAACGTTAGTTTTGTGGCCCGAGCGTCAAGCACAAGCTTTCTGAATTTCCAGTGGGTCCCGTGCTGATGATGATCACTCCCCAAACGCGCCGACTTCCTTCTTTCGCGTCCCAACTTCATCTGCAACCGTATCAATACTCCGGTTCGTGCTGAAAAGCATTGCGCCGCAACACAACTCAGCTCCCTCTACTTACGCTGGAAGTCTATGATTCTTTGGCTTTCGGGATAGCCAGTTTCTTTTTTCTTCTTCTTCAGAGGGTTGGCGCAAGCAGCGTGGCAGGATGGCCGGCTAGGCTATCCTTGTGAGATTGGAATCAAGCAGCCAAGCAGAAAGCAAGATGGCGACGGCAATCGCGGGACCCAGCAACAGAGACATGGGCGCTGCTGCGGAAGCTGCAGCGGCAGCCACTGCTGCTGGCCTGGATGAGTCCATCTCGCCAACGCAACAACCCTCGATGACGGTGCAGGCAGTCAGATCGCTGGGCTCCATGAGCAACGATCTCAGTGCGCTTAGCCTGCGGGCTGATCCTGATGCACAAGCAACCGTCACCGATTTCCTCGACTTCACCGAATACCTGCCTGCCGATATGATGCGCTCGCTTACCCTTATCGGCAAGCTCGACCAGACCTACGTTGACGCCTCCACCAACGTGCACAATCTTACGGAGACCTGGGGCCGACTTCCTAGCATGGCCCCCGAGGAGCGGCCTGCGCCGGTGCCGCTCAGGGCCCGCATCTCCGACAACCTTAACCGCGTCGTGAGCTCGCGCGTATATGCGCATGCGGAGGCTCTGCGCATGGCGGAGAACGTCAAGCGCCATTATAACCGCGCCAACGCCATCCTTACGAAGCTCAAGACGATGATGGAGAACTACCCGACGGAGGAGGAACAGCAGAAAACCCCGGTGGCGCCCAAGTCTCCGCAGATGGTGCGGGCGATGAAGGCTACGGGGAGTACCGGCACGGGTGCTGGCGGTGCTGGCAGCGCTGGCGGCATCGATGCTGGCGGTGCTCGTGGTGCTGATGGTGTTAGTGTTGGTGCAGATACGGGCGCAGGGCCTTCTGCTGCTCCTGCTGCCGGGCCTAGTGCGGCGCAGGCCGAGGGTAACCAGCCCAGGCCTCACAGACCCCGCGTACCTAGGATAACGGTACCTGGGGAGGTTTTGGCGCCGTACGAGATCGACTACCAGCAGACCTACAGCGACGACAGCGAAGTGAGCTCATCCTCGGAAGAAGATGAGCCACCCGCCTCACACCATACGCCAGCCCCGCCGCCACGGATTAAACTGGTCAAGACGCCTAAGGCCCCCAAGGTTCGGGCTCCCAAACCAGTTCGGTCCGCCGTTCGTCCGCCGAGCTTTTCTACCGGCTATATCTCCACTAGTTCTGCGCTGGCCCAGCTCAACCCACCTCCGGAAAACGCCATGCCCGGCAGCCCTGATGCCCCGTGGTTGCAGCTCACGGCGTACGAGCTGGCCAAGCTTCGGAAGCGCATGAAGAAGAATGCGCAGTGGGCTCCCAGCGAGACTATGATCGCCAGAGAGCTGAAATTACTCAACAGAGGTTACGAGGCTTATAGAGAGGCCAAGAAGATCGCAGAGGACGAGGGCCATCCATTCGAAGGGGAGCTTCCCGTTCCCATTGTCGACGTCGACGGAGTCGTGCGCCCTCCATTGGGCGCCCTGAGCATTGACGCCGCGATGGCCGCCGAAAATAAGCAGAACACGAACAAGGGCATGAAGCTCAACGAAGCCAAGAAGCTCAAGCGGGAGTCGGACCTCGGCCAGCTCGCCGCACAGGAAGCCGAAGAGTCGGCGCGGAAGCTGGCGGAGGCTGCACGGCTATTCCTTACCCGCCCCCTCGAGCATCCAGCGGCTGCGAGCAGCAGCAATCACAAGGTCGCCGAGCCGCAGGCGCCGGCCAGCAACAGCAAGGCGAGCGGCCGACAGCCCAGGAAGCGCAAGAGGGACGCCGCACCCGCCTCGGAGGCCGACAAGGCGGTCGAAGGAGGCGATACCACGCCCTCTCAGCGCCAACAGCCCAAGCGAACGAAGACCGAGACGCCCGTGCCGATTCCCCAGCCCGTCGCGAGCGCGATGCCAGCCCCTGCGCACGAGACTCCCGTGCCCCCGCCGCACCTGGCTGGCTCTTCTTCTGCGGGCGACACGATCACGGGCCCTCTGTCGGCGGCGCCAACCCCCGCCGACACCGGTGTTCAGGCGCAATTCATCGCCGACCCCAGGTCCCCGTCCCTCTCTACTATGACGTCACCGGCGTTGACCGCTACCAGCGCCGGCCCCAGTGGCGCCAACACGACAACCACGACCACTAACGTGCCGGTCAAGCCTCCGGCCGAGACTCCAGTTCCTCATCCTACACCGCAGTCGCCTAAGAAGTCGACGACCCCGATCCTGCCTCCCGTGAGGGAGATGCGGACGCGCGAGACTACGCGCAAAGAACAGCAGCACAAAGACACGCACATGTCTCTCACTACGAAGACCGCATCGCGCCCCACGACACCCGGCCCTTCTACGAGCGCTGCTGCCGCTGCGGAGATTCCCCGTCGCCCGCAGTCACGTGGCAAATTAATGAACCAGGACGCTCAGGCGTCCCGAGCTGCGGACCGTCCCCGCCGCGCGAGCACCGCTCGGAACACCCCTGCTCCGGAGGGACAGCAGCTCGCCAAACGCCCTAAGCGCCCGGCTCCGGGCGTCGTCAGCCGGACGAATTCGGGCGGCAACAGCGCCGTTGGCCGGCGCAAAGTAGCGCCCAAGAAGAAAGCGGTCAAGACCAATACAGAGCTAGAGGTCCTTGACGTAGACGACGAAGGCAATACCATCGAACCGGACGAGCCCACATACTGCGTGTGCGGCCGTGTTAGCTATGGTACGATGATCCAGTGCGACAACGCAGAGGTGAGTGAATGGAAACCCATTAATCCCTGCCCGGCCCCGAGTGAACAGGAGCAGCAAGGACTGACAGGATCGACAGCATTGCCGCGCCGAGTGGTTCCATATTGAGTGCGTTGACATTACGGAGGACCAAGTCCCAGCGCGTAGGTCGAGCTGGTACTGCCCCGAGTGCAGCGAACAACTGGACCTCAAGGAGTGAGCTCTAACCACCCAGGACTTGATCGTCGTCGTTCGCGGGGACGCATAAGGGCGCATATGGATGGACGGGGAACATGATGTGTACGATGTAAATGATTCACCCGTCGCAGTCTTTTCACCGGGTCGGGGGGGCGTTAGGAAAGGCTACGCGGGATGACGGATCGGTTCGGAAAGCAGAAGCCTAGGCCGCTACCATATGGCCGGGTAGCACGGATAGGACAATTCTACAAGATATTATTCCGGTTGAAGGAACACATCTGGAGGCCATCTATGGAAATGTTAATTATTGGTAGGTTTATGCTTGCCAGTATAAGCCAGCGGCGTTTCCGCCTCATTGTCAAACACGAGGTAGGTTCTTCAGCGTCAGTCGGTCAGTTTTAGTGCTGGTACGGCCGTACTTGTGACCAATATTCGGGAGCCTGAATGCTTCCCGGTCTCATGGGGCTCGCGGTCTATATCGCCTTGCCTTGGAGTCGGAGAGACAGACCAGCTGTTCAAGTGTGGAATGCTGCAACCGGCGACCTCGTACCTAGGTAAGGTGCCGGATGGATAAGGTACTGGTAAGTGCCTGACCTAGGTGGGCACCTACTTGCCAGCCTCACCGCCTATTGCTTGTATTACCAAATGCGATGGATGCTTCGAGATTTGCTTGCCGCTTACGGAGTAATGTCGGGTCTTAATCTCGACGTCCACTCTTACCATGGGACACCCAGACCCGCTGATCTGGCCTCCCATCACTTGGGCTCATCATTCCCCGCTTACGACGGATAGCTTCGGCACCTAATGTACTTTGCAAGTACGTCCACCGACTATTCCGTTCCTGTACGTACTCGGTGCTGGAGGCAAATACCAACAGAGCACGCTCGGTAGGATCCGCGGACTGGTCATACCGAAAAGAGAGAAGATGGAATCCAACTATGCCCCCGCCTACCCCATCTCCGGCCAGGCCCGCGACGCCGGCACCGGGACCACGGCTGGGGCGATCGACGACGACTACCCGGGCCTCAAGCAGTTCATCACGACGTTCTTCCGGGTGTCGGACCGCGCCGACATGAATGACGAGTGGGTCGGCTTCTTCGCGGAAGGGGCGACGCTGATCGTGGGCCCGGCCCAGGGACAGGGGAAAGAAGGTGCGTGCGTTATTCCGTACGACTATCTCCCTGTATGCGCATCCCTTCACATCTACGTCCCTGGATGTGTACGACTTATACGCCGCACGCCGGTGTATGCATAGCACACATATTGGTTCACCGCCGATCCGGAACGTCCCTATCATACCCTTCACCACTCCCTTCCTCTTTGTGTCTAGTTCCATTGCTCGTCTGCGGCTGTTTCGTATTCTGCTACCTACGCTCCTATCCCGCGGGAAGGATGAGATATCACCCATATTGCGCTTACATGGACTGACACGAGCGGGCTTACGGCGTCGATGCAGAAATCGCAAAGATCCGCGCCGGGATGTGGGAGAGGGCTGCGAAGAGGGCTCACGTCGTGCATCAAGCCTTCCCGGCCACGTTTGGCGGCGGCAGCGACGCCCGCGGCGCGGCGACGGTTCAGGTCATGCTCGTCGGACGCGTCCACTACGAGCTGCGGGCGGACGGGCGGCAGGATGCCAAGGACTGGTCGGCGCATATGCGCCTGGGGAGGGACAAGAACGGGTCCTGGCGGCTTGAGTATTATCGGGTGTACCTCTGAGCCTGCCTCCGAGGCAGCTCGGGTTGGTGCCCGGATTGTACCGAGGCTGGGAGTTGCAAGCTAGCCGGATAGGCCATCTCGTCATCCCCCGGGCGTAGGTGCCTAGTGCCTCCAGGCCCGCCTCAGTATAGGTAGTGTAATACCTGCTTTCCCCCAGAGTTTCAGCCAACTGTCCTCTCGCATTCTATTCCGGGAAAGCCGCGATCATCCATCTAGAGCCTGGAGGTAGGGAAAGACGTGGGAGGCAATCAATTTGGCAGGTTGGCCTTGTACAACCTCTGCTGCCCCCGGAACCCTGATATGGCTGGCTGGCTGGCTGGCTGGCGGCGGCGGCGAGTCACCACACACGCAGGAGCCGAAACGCTAAATAAGCAGTACCTGCTTCCGCCGCCGGCTGCGTCATCTGACCGAGTCATCGACCAGGCTGCGCGCCGCAGGGTCCGGACAGCTGGCTCCGCGGCGGGAAGAGCCCTGGAGGGCAAAGATTGGAGAAGGCCGCGCATGACGATCATCGATGATGCCTCTCGTCGGTCAGTCCGTCCGTCCCGGTCAGCTCGTCCCCGTCGTCAGACAGTGGGCTTTTTATTTGATTTTCATTTTGGGGTTTGCAGCGAGACGTAATGACAGCCGTCCTCTCCCGTGACTTGGGGATCTCATCAGCGGATCTGCTACCTAAGGTAGACGTAGGTAGGCTGTACAGCGTACGCAAGTCACAGCCTGGAGGAAGGACTACAGTAATCCAGGATTAGTGCAAGAATCCCTAATGTAGGTACCTATTCCTAAAGTACTATTCCTAGCGTAAGCCTGATACGCCGTTCGATCCCCCTGGCTGGCAATTCGACTGGAGGCCCACGCATCCCACGGGGACGACTGAAGGTCATGTCGCAGCGGTCAAGGTACCCCTCCGCCCGCACCTCCACCCCTGCGCTCCCCAACGCTCCTAGTCCAGGTTCCCGCGGCCCCGCCTCCACTCCACAGGGTACGTACTCAGTGGCTCAATCCAGCCGGCACCACTAGGACATAGAGGTACTTCTACTTAACGAGGCGCTCAGCAAGGTACCCCCCCCTCAGGGCCCTGGCATTACGTCTGTGGTTCCCTGCAGTTCGAGTCACTGCTCCTGGGGAGGTGCTCCCTCATCCTCCTGGTCCCCCTCCCCCCATTCCCTCCTCTCGCGTCTGAAGCACTATCTCTCTCTCATTCTGCGCCCGCCCTCCTGAGCGTCAACAACGTGTTCTCTTCCAACGGTTTTGTTCCTCTTCCATAGTCGGCTTGTAATCCGTGATCTCTGTCTTCTCTTTTCCCTCTTCTGCGCTGGCACCTTATCTGCATAGACGCTGCCGCCTCCCTCCACCGTGACTGTCGGAATACCACTCTTTTGTTTCCGTCGCTGCAGCTCCGTCGCAGCTCCGTCGAGCTACGGACTACCTTCCCCCAGTAAGTGGCGCGAAGCGTCTACTGCTACCATCCGCGCCGGCAGCCGTTGCTGGAAAACCCCGCCACTCGAAGCACCTCTCTCTCTCTCTCTCTACGTGCCTATCGACCGGCCTCCAACCGGGACTAAGTACCCGACAGCCTACATACCCATTCTCCACTCGTATCGCCTGCCGCCCGCCCGACTGCGTTGCCCGATAGCTCGCCAACGCCGTCCTATTCGTCCCCGAGCCTAGGTGCCTGTATAGACGTGGCCTCGCCCCGGTCGACCCATTCTGCCTCGTTACGTTGGTGTTGGAAGAGCTCGGACCGCTAGGCTGGGCTGGCCTCTGGACAGGCCTCTGGACACAAGCAGGACGGCTGCCCTGCGTCTTGGGCGGCTAGCTACCTAGCAGCTTAATGCCCGGTAATGCCCTCCGCCTCGCACCTCCCCCATCCCTCCCCTCCAGTGGCAGGACCCAGGTCAAGGCTTACATGCTTCTCTAAGGCTCCAAGAAGGCCAAAAAGGATGCCAAAGAAGGCGGCGGGGTGGTTGCAGCGGTGACCAGGCACGCTGCCGCTGCTAAGTTCTCGTAGGTTCCCTCCTCTCCGCTCTGGGCTCTCCTCCCCCAATCCCAAACCCAAACCCACCAGCCCCCCTTCTGCTGGTTGGTGGTAGCTGTCCGCCTCGGGGCTCCGGGCTGGCACGCTTGTGCTGTGCTGTGCTGTGCTGCGCTGGCCTCACTTTTAGCCCCAGCTTCTTCTGCCTTGTCTCTCCCGGGCCCTTGTCTTCTGACACCTGCATCCTTCATACACAAAGCAACGGCAATGCTCAGCAGGGCTTTGCCTCGGACACATCCTCCTCCTCCGCCCTGCAGTCCCCCGAGATAAAACCCGTTGCGACCCCTTCGTCGAATGGCAACTCGACCTCCTCGCCACAGCTGGACGCGATACCCGCCAACTCATTCGCTCTCAGCGTGAGCCCCGGCGCCGGCCTGAGCGACTGGACGAGAGGAACAGCACCCCCCGCGATGGCGGGCTCGCCCGGAAATCTGATAGGCCTCATGGGGGAGTCGCCGCCCAGCCGGTGGGCGTCCCCCCGGCCTTACGTCAATGGCCTCCCGGCGTCCGTATCGCCCCCGACCGCCGCGTCGAGACGGCCGTTGAGCTTCCAGCTAGATGCCCACTACCAGCCGCCCGAGTTGCCCGGCCATGTGGCATCGCAGGCACTGCGGAGGAGCTCCCTGCATTCCCACGTCGCCCAGCCGTCTCGAGCTACGCCCAACCCCCCCCTCCCCCACCAGCCGCAGGCTCACTTCTACGGCGTACCCGATATCGACTTCGACCTCCAGCCCCAGTCCGGCATGAAGGCCGGCCAGAAGGGCTACCACTTCGCCTTTGATACCCTCCCCTCGTCGCATGCGGGCACTGTGCCCGGGACGGATACCGTTGTGATAGCCGGATACGAGGGCGGTCTGGAGGTGTACACGCTCTCCAAGCGCGGCGTGGAGCGGCTTGCCAGTCTCAAAGGGCTTCGCGGCGGCGTCCGCGAGGCCAAGATCCTCCCGTGCGTGGCTTCAGGCGGTGCCGGGTCCGAGCAATTTCCCCTCATCGCCGTCGTCGTACATGGGCCCGTGCTGCCGCCGCCATCGCCCGAAATCAACATACAGAGCGAATACGACGGCGCTGCCGCCATGAGGAACGGCGGCGGCACCACTTCACCGCCTCCACCACAGCTGCTGGTCGATGTGGCACCCCGTGAAGGATTGCCGGTCAAAAATCCTCCGCCGGTCGAGTTCTACCAGACGTCTGTCGAAGTGTATTCTTTGAAGACCAACAAGCTCGTCGCCGTCCTTCTCGAGGCTCCGAGGATCTCGCTGAAAGTCCCCATCACGAGCCCGATTTTCCAGGCCCCGCCTCCCTCGGGCGCCTTTCGCCTGAAGACCGACGCAGGTAACATCGTCATATCGTCGGGGATTACAGGTGAATGCTGGGTGTACCGCCAGATGGTTGTGTTCGACGAAGAGCCCGGCTTACAGTTCCGATGCGTGGGCAAGCTCTGGACGACGCTCCAGCAGGCTTCCAAGACGGACGCGACGCAGGAAACGGACCGCAGCCACTCTGCTCTTCCCCGCCAAGGACCTAGGACCCCCATTGTGGATCTGAGTGGCAACTGGGTGGCCTATTGCCCGGCGGCGCCGTCGTCGCAGATTGCGTTGAGGGCGATCGTCCCCGTGGCCACGTTCAGCAAGGCACCGGGCTTCTCCTCCCTGACCCCTCCGCAGGCGCCGTCCGTCATCTCGGACGTCGATCTTCCCCTCAACGAAAGCGTCGTGAACAAGATCATGCGGGACGCAACCCAGGAGATCATCTCGGGAGCTAAATGGGTCGGCCAGCAAGGCTGGCAGGCGTTCAATACCTACTGGAAGGGCTCGTCCGCGCCGCAGCCCCCCCCGCGCTCGCCACCCGTGGGAAATCCGTCGTGGGGTGGTGGTTACCCCTCGCGGCAGGACGCGACGCAGTTTCCCCCGACGCACGGGGCCGCGGCGCCCGCGGTGTCGAAAGAGCCGGGCCTAGTCTCCATTGTTGACATCGAGACCCTGGGGAACTCGTCGACGGTCCACCCGATGGCCACCTTCGCGCCGCCGCTCGGCTGCAGCTTTGTCTCGCTCTCGCCGTTGGGTCTGTCGCTGTTCACGGCTAGCACGAAGGGCGATGTGCAGACGGTGTGGGATCTGCTGCGGACGCAGTACACCAAAGCCTCTCCTCTGCAGCCTTCGGCCCCGCCAGGCTCTCCAAGCGGGCTTCGGGTGCGGCAGATAGCCCAGTTCTCGCGGATGACCGTCGCCCGGATCATGGACGTGGCCTGGACAAAGCCCAACGGCGAGCGCCTCGCCATGGTGACCGAGCGAGGCACCGTCCACCTACTAGACATGCCTTCGAGCGCCTTCACCTGGCCACCCCCGCGCAGGAGGCCCCGCCCGCAGGATCTCAACAAAGCTGGCGCGGCCGAAGGGCCCGGGTCTGCCGTCTCGTATGCTTCGAACGCGTTGAGCACGGCACTCGACGCAGCTCGGCCGCTCCTTGCGCGCCCTCGCCGAAGCAGCTCGAACGTGCCGCAGTCAGCCGGGGCGAGCATTGTAGACCACGCTAGCCACGGCGGAAAGATCATCGCTGCCGGCATCAGCCATTCTCTGGGAAAGACGGGCAATGCGATCAACCAGCTCCGCCATACCGGCGAGAACCGTGTTTCGCTGCCGCCGGGCTCGGTGTCGCCCGGTCCCGGCTGCGTCACCTGGCTTACAGGAAAGCGCTACCACTCTCTGTTTGTCTTAGGCGAGGGCCTCGTCCGCACATTCCCCAGCAAGAGTCGCAAGATGACCTCGGGACAACGGACTGTTCACTCCGGCCGCTACAGAGACTTCAAGCTGCCCGGCCTCCCGGACGACGCCATTTCTCTAGCTGTTAAGCACCTGCTAGACCCGGACGAGTACTTGGACCTGACCGACGCTGGTAGCAACACCATGATTCTGGACAACCGGCCGCGAGCTCCCCCGCAGGACGCGGCCGTGGAGTCGTCTATTCCGCACGCGGAGATCGAATCCAGCGCCCCTTACCAGCCTTTCCATACGGATCGGCGCGTGGGCTTGTTCGAAATCTACCGGGAAATGCTAGCATCTCCGCCGAGCGTTGCTCCGACGCTCCCGTCAGTCTCGACGCTGCTCGCCACTACAACCCTGGACGATAGGCTTAGCACCCTAGGCAGCCCGGGCAGACCGGGCAGTCCGGGCAGCCCGGGTCTACGGCGCAAGCAGCAGAAAGGGGGGAAGGAGACGAAGAAGACGCCAAAGGCGGCAACGACGGCTACCGGCGAGGGAACCACCAAGCCTGCGGAGGGAGGAGGTGCCTGGGTTTTCGGGGAGTCGATCGACGCTGTCCAGCTGGACACGGGACATTCCCGTGTGTCGGAAGAGGAGTCTTTCAACATCAGCACCGTGGACATGCGGGCGCTGCCCCCGTCTGCTATGGAGAGGGTTCTCCAGCATATCGGAGAGCACGACGAGCAAATCGTCGTGACGACGCGGCGGCGACGAGGGGGCGATCGATCTGCGGAGCAAGACGATGACGACGGGTTTTTTGAGGACGACTGCGAAGTCCTTGACTTTGCCGACCAGAGAGTGTAGGCGAGAGGTGAACAAGGGCTGGCAGCTGGCTCAGGCAGCCAGCCAGTTCTCCGCCGCCCTACGTCCCCTCGTTCTCATTCCTTACACTCCCCACTCCTGTCCTCGTCCCATCTCCCGCTCAACCAGATCCACCCAAGGTATCAACTACCCCGGTCTTTGGGGCTACTGAAAGAAGATGTCAGGGAGACTGCGGCTTTCAGGCAAACATATCTGTGCCTGGGTGCGTTAGTAAGGTCTCTGGCCATCTTCCTTGGGCTCTCTCTCACTTTCGTTCCTTATCCCTGTTTTTGCGCGGATAACGGTTGGACGGGCTGGCGCTGGGAATCCCTGTAAGTAGCAATAGACTTATAAGCAGAAAGAGAGGCAGACAGATGGGGGTAGAGGGAGACTGGTTGATAATGTCCCAGCATGCCCAGCTCCATAGCTGCAGCATTGATACAATGCTGCGTAGGCTTGATTGTCTACCTACTGCTTATGAGCAGTAGGTTCAATCTAAATATATGTCTGTCTCCCCAACATCGCAACTTCACTCGATCGTTTCGTGAGGCACTCAACAGTACTAGCCGGTATAGAAGTTACTATCGTATCGTCCGTCACCTTCCAGGTTCTATAGGCGTGACTACCACGTGGCGGATTCGAGTAAAAAAAATAGCTTAGGGCAGGCCGACATCATACTCGTTATGCTCGTGGGATGCTACCATCTCCTTCCAGCGACCGGCAATCTTACAGGAAAAAAAAAACCCGAACAGATGAAACAAGCACCTTGCCTCCCCCATACCGCCCTTCCCGCTCTGGTTACGGTTCCGGTTCTGGCTCAGGCTCTGTTTTCCCCTTTCCTGTACTTTTTGTAATCCCCGCCATCCTACCTCCCTCCATGTCTCGGTACAACAGGTTGGCGAAAGCATAAGGTATACCTAGCAGTAGAACACGACACGATATAGACCCGACCCAACCACGCACAAACGCGCTTTGCTATCCTCCGTCATCCGCCGTCCTCCCCGCACACGCGACTACGCCTTCTTCTTGCCCTGGGCGGCGGCGGCGGCGGCCTTGGCCTTGGCGGCCTTCTTCCTGTTGCTCCGGATCATGACGACGCTGAGGAAGGAGCCGACGACGGCGGACCCGAGCAGGATGAGGATGACGGGTATGCGGA
The DNA here is from genome assembly GCA_022813145.1 of Barbatosphaeria neglecta. Lineage (NCBI taxonomy): Eukaryota > Fungi > Ascomycota > Sordariomycetes > Barbatosphaeriales > Barbatosphaeriaceae > Barbatosphaeria > Barbatosphaeria neglecta. Next base: position 25,006 of record JAKLNC010000054.1, read on the forward strand.
TGGCCCAGACGCGCGGGGGGAAGAAGTTCTGCAGGGCGTGGTCGGAGTCGACGAAGGGCTGTCGGTAATTTCAGTTATCCGTGTCAGTTCACTCGACAAGAAGTAGGCAGGTAGGAAGAGCGGACGGTAGGGGAGGGAGGACGACAAGACGAGACGCAAGACGCACCATGAGCAGGGTCCAGACGCTGTAGTAGAGGAAGACGACGGAGGCGGCCGCGAGCATGGCGAGGCCTGCGAGTTTGTCGAGCTGCATTCGTGCATGTACGGTGCGGTACCGTACGGTATGGTTAGCTCCGGCATTCTCACCCCCCCTTCTCCCACGAGTAATCCCGCGAGTAACAAGTCGGCCAGTAACGGCACCCACATCACATGGGAGCAGTTGCTTCCATGCTCATGAACATACTATCTCTTTGGGGGAGGGGGAAGAAAGGAGAAAACGACGGTGGCGCACCATTGTGAATTGGGTGATAAGGAAAGGCCTCCCTTCCTTCCTGATTGTAGGGGCCGCGGTAGGTGCAGGTCCTTTGGGGACGTAAAAGCGCGGTAGACAAGCACAGGTCGTTTGAATGGCAGATAAGAAGGCAAGGTCAGAGTGGCAATTGCTTCAACTCGTGATAGACGGCGATCCGTGTCAGTTCGTCTGAAAGCTCCAGCTGGCAAATAAATTTGGTCCCCCTTCACGGCCGACGCGCTACCAGGATCAGGCTCAGGGGTGTGCAGACGTGTTCGTTTAGTGGCGGTATTCAGCGCATGTGCTTGCGCCAGCCCGCTATAAGATTGCCAAAGCGCCAGCCTCAATTGAGGCCTGGTCCTGCAGCCTAGTGCCGGTTCCCCACTTTTCCCAGTATTACCAGCCACATTTTCCCAGCATCACCAGCCACATTTCCCGCTAGCTTTTATACAAGCACTCCACTCCTCCAAACGCTTGTGGCTTTCGCACCTGCAACAAAAAAGTTGCCTGAGCAGCCAACGGCGGCGGCCCCTCAACACCAAACAAAACACTACTGAGATCCGATTGAACGAAGCGGCCAGTCGTGCTCGTTTTTTGTTAATTTTTTTTGTACCTCATCTTTTGCCTTCGTATCCCCCCCGGTCCTGAGAGCCTGGCCGTAGAAGTGCGAAAAGTCAGACGGGTCGGCGCGCCGTCGGTTCAGCGCGCGAACGCTTCGGCGCTGCTCGGGTCTGCTCCGGCCATTGCCTGCCCATCCTGTATCGCCTGTGCGACGTTGCTGCCTGCAGACCTGCCTGCCGACCTCCCTACAGCACAGGGTATCTATCACCTCCCCCTCGACGGTACCCACGCGCGCGCGCGATCGATCCGCCGCGATGGCCGACAAGTACCGCCCCAAACGGGAGCGAACGCCTCCGCCGGTGCCGACGGACGAGCAGAAGCAGGCGGCGGCCAAGGCCGAATACGAGAAGCTCCTGACGGCGCGCTCCGGTGGCGTGTACATCCCTCCGGCGCGGCTGCGGGCGCTGCAGGCACAGATCACGGACAAGAAGTCGAAGGAGTACCAGCGCATGGCCTGGGAGGCGCTGAAGAAGTCGATCAACGGCATGGTCAATAAGGCCAACGTCGCGAACATGAAACACATCGTGCCCGAGCTGTTCGGCGAGAACCTCGTCCGGGGCCGCGGCCTGCTGGCCCAGAGCCTGATCAAGGCGCAGGCGGCCTCGCTGCCCTTCACGCCCATCTACGCCGCCCTCATCGCCATCGTCAACACCAAGCTCCCCATGTGCGGCGAGCTGCTGTGCCGCCGCCTCGTGCTGCGCTTCCGCAAGGCCTTCCGCCGCTCGGACAAGGCGGTCTGCCTCAGCTCGACGACCTTCTTGGCCCACCTGGTGAACCAGCAGGTCGCGCACGAGCTGGTCGTCGCCCAGATCCTCCTGCTCCTGCTGAAGAACCCGACCGACGACAGCGTCGAGATCGCGGTCAACCTCACGCGCGAGGCCGGCCAGTTCCTCGAGGAGATGAACCCGCCCATCGCCATGGTGGTCTTCGACCGCTTCCGCAACATCCTCAACGAGGCCGACATCGAGAAGCGCACCCAGTACGCCGTCGAGGTGCTGTTCCAGATCCGCAAGGACAAGTTCAAGGACAACCCCGCCGTCAGGGCGGAGCTCGACCTCGTCGAGGAGGAGGACCAGATCAAGCACATGTTGGAGCTGGACGGCGAACTCGACGACGAGGCCACCCTCAACATCTTCCGCTTCGACGAGGAGTACGAAGAGCACGAGGCGGAGTACGCCAGGCTCAAGGCCGAGATCCTCGGCGAGGGCAGCGACTACGAGAGCGGCAGCGACGACGACGAGGACGACAGCGCTTCCGAGGGAGGCCGGGAGGAGGACCAGGAGCAGAAGGCGCTCGAGGTGAAGGACCAGAGCAACGCGGAACTGGTGAACCTGCGGAGAGTCATCTACCTGACCATCCAGAGCTCGATGGACGCCGAGGAGGCGGTGCACAAGCTCATGAAGGTCAACCTGCCCGCGGGCCAGGAGTCGGAGCTGCCGTCCATGATCGTCGAGAGCTGCTCGCAGGAGAAGACGTACACCAAGTTCTTCGGCCTGCTGGGCGAGCGATTCTGCAAGATCAACCGGCTCTGGCAGGACCTCTTCGAGCAGTCCTTCGTGCATTACTACGAGATCATCCACCGCTACGAGACCAACCGGCTGCGGAACGTGGCGCGCTTCTTCGGGCACCTGATCGCGAGCGACGCCCTCGGCTGGCATGTGTTGTCCGTGATCCACCTCAACGAGGAGGAGACCACGAGCGCCAGCCGCATCTTCATCAAGATCATGTTCCAGGACATCGTCGAGTCCCTGGGCATGCCCAAGCTGCAGGCCCGCCTCCGCGACGACCTGCTGCAGCCGAGCCTGCAGGGCCTCTTCCCGCGCGACCCCGACAACGCCCGCAACATCCGCTTCTCCATCAACTACTTCACCAGCATCGGCATGGGCGCCCTCACCGAGGATATGCGCGAGTTTCTCCAGAACATGCCCAAGCCGGCTCCCCCGGCGCTGCCGGCGGCTACTGGTGCCGCCGCCGACGCGTCCGACGCCGAGTCCGTGTCGAGCTATTCGTCCTACACGGGGTCCTCGTACTCCTCTCGGTCGCGGTCGCGGTCCCGATCCCGATCCCTGTCCCGGTCGCCGGTGCGGGGCCAAGCGCGGGCGCGGGTGCAGGCGAGGCCCTCATATTCGAGATCTCGGTCACCCCCGTCCCGTAAGGCCAAGGGTAAAGCCCCCGCGGCTGCTATTGACCGCGAACGCCGAGGGCGCTCGATTTCAAGGACGCCCCCGCGCCAGGCTGCTCGTAGATCTTATAGCCGGGGTAGGAGCTCGAGCCGGTCATACTCGACGAGCAGGTCGAGGTCGAGGTCGAGGTTGAGGAGCGTCCCCCCGAGACGAGTAGACGCGACGCGACGCCGCTCCCTCTCCAGGTCGCCGCCGCCCCCTCGTCGATACCGGGAGCGGTCTTACAGCAGCCGTAGCCGCAGTCGCAGTCCCGGCCGGGCCAGGGGCCGGGGTGGGAGCAGGAGTTCCAGCCGTTCCAGATCCGAGTCCCCGAGGTCGCGATCGCGGTCGCGGTCCAGGTCCAGGTCTAGGTCCAGGTCCTCACTACCTCGTCGCGGGCGGGGCGGGGCAGCGGCCGCCAACAATACCAGACGGCTCCCCGAGCGGGCGGCGGGTCCCCCACGAGGAGCGAATAGGTCCCGATCGCCACGGGCGCGGCAGCCATCGCCGCCACCCCCGCGACAGAAGCAACCTCAGCAGCAGCAGCAGCGGCGGCGGAACTCCTCGTCCTCGCGCAGTAGAAGCAGAAGCAGCAGCGATACGATGAGTAGGAAGCGGAGTCCGAGCCCCGTCCCATCCGCGCCGGCTACTGCGTCAGCGAGTGGCAAGGCCGCCGGTGGCAAGGCTGCCGGCGGCAAAACCGTGGATGGCAAGACCGCGGGCGGCAAGACCGCGGGCGGCAAGGCCGCAGAGAACAGGAGGCGGAGGAGCCCTAGCGTGTCGAGCGACTCGCGGTCTCTTTCGCGGTCTCCGTCGCGGAGTCCGTCGAGGTCGCCGTCCCGGTCGCCGTCTCCGCCCACGCGGAGGCGACGCCGGAGCCGTTCGTCGAGTGCGGGCAGCGATGCGCCGAGGAAGAAGTATCGGCGGAGCAGCTGAAGCAAACTTTTAAGAGGTTTCTTTTCGAGTCTAGGGGTAGTTTAATTGGGTGTCGGGGATTTAAGATGGAAGCTAGTGGACGAGTTGTACAGTATCTACCTAACCTACCTACGTACCTACGTACCTACGTACGTAGGTATCCGAGGCGGGCCGTTCGCTGCGGACGAAACGACGACCCAACGGGCACGTCCGCAGTATGTTATTGTTATTATCATCATCAGATAGGTACAAGGGGGAGAAGGTTCAATACCTTGTATCAATGCGATGCCTATCATGAGGGGATCATCAAGCTTCCAGTTGAGAGACAGAAATGGGCCAGGGAGGACCTCGCTAAGTATCCGTCTTGGAATGCTAGTACTTTATAGATTGCCACAGGAAAATGAGCTACCCGTATACCTGTCTGCCTCCCATCTGCGATGATTGTGGACGCCGTGTTGAAACAACTCCTATCGGGAATGCCAAGTACCAATACCTATGGTACGGTAAGCAACAACCGCCAGTCACATCATCGACCCTTTCCAGTTCCTACCCTCAAAGAGAAAGGAAAGATCCGAACCGAGCTCCTACCACCCCGCCCCAAAGGTCCGACACTTGCCGTCGGCCTGGATGTTCCGGTTCTGCGCCAGACAGTCTACATATTGCTGCTGGCACTTGGCCTCGGCCATGCTGCTCGAGTCCGTCCACGTGCTCGTCCACTTGTTGCTGTTCCGGCCCTCGTTCTGGCTGCTTCTCGCCTTCATCTTTCGCACGCCCCTCTTCCACCGCCCGTCCGCCTTGCACCCTGCGACGTAGACGGCCGTACAGGCCTCGCGCTGCGCAGCGCAGGCGTCGGCGCAGGCGGACGCGCACTGCGGCCGGGCGTAGCTGGTGCAGCGCGCGGTGTCTTTGTCCGCGTACAGCTTGAGGGCGTGCCCCGTGGCGAAGCCGGCGGGGTCGTCGTTGCAGCTCACCAGCGGGAGGGCGATGCCGCCGACGGGGTGGCCGGGGCCGTAGCCCCACCGGCTGTTGGCCGGTTGGACGCAGAGGTTGGATACCGTCGTGGGGATGGGACATTTCGTGCTCGTCGTGCTCGTGGTGGTGGTGCTGGTCTGCCCGCAGGGGCCGACGACGACCGTCGTCGAGGGTTTCGGCGCCGGGGGAGGAGACGGCGGCGTGCCTCCCCGAGGCGGCATCTGGGCGAAGCAGCTGGCCTTGGACCACTTCCTGCGGCTGGGCGGGACGTCGGCGGTGGCGGCACAGTAGCGGCCGATGTCCTCGCACCAGCCGGCAAAGTCGAAGCAGGCAGCGGCGTCGGGCCAGCCGGCGGTGCGGAAGCAGTCGGCTACCTGCAGGCGGCAGCGAGCACAGCCGTTGTCGCAGCCCGCCTTGTCGTTCCAGTTGGGCAGCGGCAGGGAGCACCACTTGCCGCAGGAATATTCGCACGTCGGCGGCGACGTCGAGGTCGGCGCGGGGAGGGTCACGGTCGATGTACAGAGACTGCTGGTGCTGGTGCTGGTGCTGGTGCTGGTGCTGCTGGTACTAGTGCTAATACTGCTGATGGTAGTCGTTGAGAGTGTGGTCGGCAGGGCGGACGAAGTGGAGGCCGGCGGAGGAGAGGAGGAGGGAAGGATCGAGCTCGACGAGGAGGGAGAAATCGAGCTCGACGAGGAGGGAGAAATCGAGCTCGACGAGGAGCTCGGTGGGGGGGTGGGCGAGGAGGTGGGTGAGGACGGGGGCAGGGTGCAAGGGGATAACGAGGAAGTAGATGAGTAGGGGGACGAGGAGGAGCTCGATGAAGGGGACGACGAGGAAGTCGAAGACGGGGCTGAAGTAGAAAAGGACGGAGGAAACGAAGGGGAGGAAGAGGGGGCCGATGAGGGGACTGACGACGAAGATACCGATGACGAAGGAGTGGAGGAAGGCAATGAGGAAGGGGTAGAAGGAGTCGATGAAGGAGTTGAAGAAGGGGATGATGAAGGCACCGACGACGACGGAGTCCACGACGGGGATGACGAAGGCACCGATGAGGAAGGGATTGAAGAAGGTATCGATGAAGGCGACGAAGATGGCACCGATGAGGGAGTTAACGAAGGGGTCGACGAAGGGATCGAAGAAGGCGTTGATGAATGCGATGAAGAAGGTACCGACGACGGAGAAGATGAGGGAGAAGACGATGGAGTTGATGAAAAGGACGACGGAGATACCGACGAAATTTTCGACGAAGGGGACGATGAAGGAACCGAGGAAGGAGTCGAGGAAGGCACTGATGAAGGCGGCGAAGATAGCGTCGAGGAGGGGATGGACGATGGAGAAGACGATGAAGTTGATGAAGGCATCGAAGAAGGCACCGACGAGGGAGACGATGATGGAGATGAGGAAGGGGATGATGAAGGTACCGATGAAGGTACCGATGAAGGGGATGATGAAGGGGAGGACGACGGCAACACCGATGGAGAAGATGAGGGGGTCGATGAAGGTGTTGACGAGGGTACCGACGAGGGAGACGATGACGGAATCGAAGGAGTCGAAGAAGGGGTCGACGAAGGAGTTGACGAAGAAGTCGAAGGAGTCGAAGAAGACACCCACGAAGGAATCGACGAAGGTATCGACGAAAGAACCGACGAAGGCGAGTTGCAGGGAGTTGACGATGATGATGGCGACGTCGACGGCGTCGACGACACGGTAGACGATGGGATGGACGAGGGAGTGGACGAGGGAGTGGGTGATGGGGTAGACGAGGGAGTAGACGAGGAAGCGGACGAGGGAGTAGACGAGGGGGTAGATAAAGGCGTCGATGGCGGCGTTGACGAAGGCGTCGATGACGGCGTCGACGAAGGCGCCGACGACGGACTAGACGACGGAGCGGTAGACGAGACCGGCGGCTGGTAGCCGCACGGCTCGCGCGACTCAAGATCCTTAGCCACGTAGACGGACAGCAGAGAGCGGCCGCCGCAGGTGTCCCGCGCGTCGCCCTTGCACGGCATATTGCAGCGGGAGGCGGGGACGGGGTCCGCGTCAGGGGCGACTATCACGCCGCACCAGCACTGGCTGCCGTACTCGGTGCCGGCAAAGGGGAAGCCCTGGGCCTTGCAGGCGGCCAGGCACGTCTGCATCGTCATGGCCGCGCCGGGGAGACTGTCCATCGGGTACGCCAGCGTGCGGCCCGTCGTGGTCGAGTTGTCCGTGTAGCAGCCGAGGGGCACGTAGTCGCCGACGTCGGTAGCGCTACCGGCAGCGTCGGCGGGGGAGAAGGTCGGGTCCTGGTACACGGACACGAGATGGCTGCCGCCGCAGGTCTGCGTCTTGTTGCCGTTGCACTTGAACGAGCACTGGGCCTCGCTGGCCGGCGGCGTGTTCACCGTCTGCCCGCAGAAGCACTCGCCGTAGTACTCCAGCCCGGCGTAGCGGAAGCCGTTGCCCTTGCACACGGCCGCGCACGCCTCCACCGTCATGTTGCGCGTCGAGAGGCTGCTGCGGAAGCCCAGCGCGTCCGGGCTGCCCGCCGGGTCCTGGAAACAGCCCACGTACACGAACGGCTGGAAGGCCGACGTGCACGCCGGCTGCTCGACCACCCAGCCTCGCGCAGGCTGCACCGCCACCGAGAGGAGGGCGGCCGCGCCGGCCGCGAGCCGAAGAGCCGCGGCGACCATGGCGAACGAGTGTGATGGGAGTAACGAGAGTCGGCAACGAGAGCCGGAGAGCCGGGGAGTCTGAAAACGAGTGGCTGCTGCGATGAAGGCGCGCGAAGACTCGACCGGACGACGCGTGGTCTTCTGGTCTCCTGGTCTCCTGGTCTTCTGGTCTTCCGGACTTCTACTGTTCTGCTCTTCTCCATGGTAGATCGATAGGAGGAGGGAAGTCTGCGCTATATACCCGTATGGACAGACAGGCAGAGGAGCAGAGACGACGGCGACGATGGTATGCATGTCGGCCAATATGCTATCCCTTCGGTCCGCTGGAATTTGCAATTCGGACGGCGGCTTTCTGAAGCTGCCATCTGGCCGGCTGTCTTCTGGGTGGCTGCCATCTGGACAGGACAACCCTGACCTCCGCTCGGCGTCAGGACAAAAGAAGAGGCTCGAATATTGGATCGAGAGGATCGAGAGCTAGGCTGCGGGGAGAGGAGGGCCGGGAGAGTCTCGACCGATACTCAACCGCAGGGAGGCGAGGCCAAGGGAGGGCCATCCCGAGTCCAGGACGCACGGAGGGGGGGAGGGAAATGAGACGAGACGGAAGTGAGACAAGACGGAAATAAGACGAGACGAAGGCTCATCTAAAGTCAGGATCCAGAAGATCAGAAGATCAGACCAGGCTTGCTGCTCCCGTACTGCCCCGGTCGCCGGATACATACCTGACATGTGAAAAGGGCCGCCTGTCCAGAGACTCTGATCAGAGACGCTGTGGCGCGCTAGGGGATCGATAGTTCGGCCCATATTCTTTTGCCCTTCCCAATATTTGCCAGCCAGCCAGCTTGCTTCTTTCTTCTCCTCCATTCGCTCTTCGCCGTTTTGGGTATGACTGCTGCTCGAGGACGCCGTCGACTGGCATCGAAGCTGGCGTATCTCCTGCATGAAAACCGAAAGCCACCTGATTTGGCGAGCCGTCACGCGAGTAAACGAAGCAGGATAAGGGGCCCGTAAGGGGGACGGGCTGGAGGAATGTTCACGGCGCGTAACGGGGCAGACCTTGCTATTCCTATCGACACCTTCAACGGGGGTCCGTCTATTCTTGAAGGTAGGAAATTGCCCAAGTTGAACTGGTTTCCTCTGCTTTGGCCTAAACAGGTCTGCCAGCTGTCACCCAGCTGTCAGTCTACGTCAGGAAAGAACCATCCTAACAAGCCACGGTCTGGGGACCACCCAGGCGTCTCCGGGAACGTCGAGGACGCTGTGAGATGTAAATGCCTTCATAATACGAGTACCCGCATGTGCACAGTAATCCGTACCTGAGTCTGTACAAGTAATCCGTGCTCGTACCTAGCATAGATGAAGTGCCATACCCCCACTACTGGGGGGCCAGGGGTTTGGCTGGGGTATTCGAGGCTGGTGCACGTGCGCGATGCCGCTAAAGCGAACTGGCCAATCCCGCCCGCCAAAGGTGACGTGCATAAAATCGCAGAATCTCGACACTACTACTGACTCGGTCCGACCCAACCAGCTGGATTCGCTCGCGCTCACCCAATCAACAACTCATCGATCGGACAAGTCGTTGCGGCGCATCTCAGACAAAAAAAAAAAAGCCACAGAGTCCGATCTTCTCGAAGCCATGTAAGTCGAGACCAAGCGATCGGTCAGCCAGTCAACAAATCAGAAATGACACCGTCTCGATCGTGGGCTTCTCTGGGAAGAGGAGGGGGGGGGAGAAGTCGAGGGGAATGAGAGAGAATGGGGAGACGGGAGGAGAGAAGGAGGGGAGAAGAGGTGCAATGCACATCGTATATGTTGCTGCCAGGCCTGTTAACCATCAGATGAGCAAGCAGTCACCTTCCTTCGGAGATATTGGGCGTCCAGCATATATTAGTTGCCGCGGAACCTCTTCGCGCGTCGTCGACATACTGCTCGCGGCCAAGTCAGCATCGCCATGTCGTCGGAACCGGACCCAAAAGCCGAAAGAGGCGCGGACAGGCCCTCCAACGGCACTTCTCACACAGAGCGGAGGGCCACGACCTCCTCTCCCCCCTCTGCCGAGCCATCAACTTCCGACGGTGCGCCTTCGTCGCCCGGCGGTTCCGACGCTTCCTCGGAGGACGGCGAGATCAAGGACACGGATGACCAACAGATTTCTCTTCCGTCGGAGGCAACGGGCGCGGACGCGGCAAAGCAGGACACGTCGGGCGACGACGCGCCACCCCTCCCCTCCGAACCTGCCCCTCCGCAGGACGACGATGGCTGGGATTGTCTCTGGAGCGCCGAGCACGGGGTCTGGTACTTCTTCAATAGATTCACACAGCGGTCGCAGTGGGAGAACCCCCGGGTGCCGGACGCCACCGCGGCAGCGGGGGCAACCACAACCGCAGGGACAGCGGACGGCAGCGCGCCGCCGTTACCGCCCCCCGGCGAACAACCTTCTTCCGCTCCTGGCATTACCGTTACCACTGCTGCTACCGCTACCGCTGGCGGCGCTCCCGCTGCTGGAGCCTCGGCACCGCTCCCCACCATGGGTGGCTACAACCCCGCCATCCACGGCGACTACGACCCGACGGCGTGGTACGCGCGGAAGTACGAGGCGCCCGCGGAGGACGACGACAGCGCGGCCCCGCCGCTAGACACCGAGGCGGCCGCGCTCCTCCTCAGCGCCTCAACCGTCTTCCACCGCGATGCGGGCCGGCCCCCGAAGGGGGACCAGAACGCAGAGCACCACGGCGACGAGGCCCGGTCGCGGCGTCCGATGAACGCCTTCTTCGACGTCGACGCCGCGGCGAACCAGCACGACGGGCGCAGCCTCAAGGCTGAGCGCAGCGGCAAGAAGCCGTCCAAGTCGGAGCTCAAGGCCTTCAAGGAGAAGAGGCGCGCTAAGAAGGAGGAGAAGCGCCGCGCGTGGCTGCGGGACTAGACGTGGTTGGATATGGACAACTTTTTCCCTTCCTTCTTCTTCGTCAACCCCCCTTTTATAATTATTTTTATTTTTCTGCTTCTTCTCCCCCCCTCTTTTCTCTCTATTCTTTCCTTCTCCTCTCGCCACCTTTTCTTTTCATTTTCGGTGGTGAGACGGAGAGAGAGAGGAAGAAAAAAGAGAGATATAATGAGGCGGAGAGCTTTACTTAACGCCCCGCCTGACACGTGCGTCCAGCGAATCTGGGTACGAAGGATATGATCACGCATCCTTGGCTTGACGATTTCTAGCATTTTCCGTATATATATGGCGTTGAGGAGACCGAGGCGGAGCGGACGGGGCTAGGCAAGACAAGGCAAGGCAAGGCAAGGCAAAGGATGGGAAGGCAAAGGCAAGGGAGATGTGAATACGGAAGGGCTGGGGGAGGGGATTGTGGGGGGCACGGGCGAATGGGGGTGGTGGGTGGTGGCCTATGTGCTGATTTATCGTTGATGTACCTATACTGCCACACTGCTTAGCTCAAGCAAGAAGCGATGAGTAATGCTACAGCCATTTCTCTTGAGCAATGGCGATGCCCCGCGTGGTCCAGGGCATTCCCTGCCGGTCCCTATATGTACCAAGATCTAAACAGCCGGCTCTACTCCTCGCCGGCAGACTCTGCCGACTCCACGTCGTCGTCGAAGACCATATCCAGTTGCACACTGCCTTCGCTGTCACTATCGTCCGCGCCTCCTCCTTCTCCGCCGCCGCCCATAACCACGTCCTCCGGCTCCACGTCCGACTCTTCCCTCGCCGGTTCCTTGCCCTTGTCCAGTTTCTTGCTCGGAGGGGCTTCCTCGTCCTCGTCCTCGTCCTCGTCCCCGCCCCCGTCACCGCCTTGATCCTCGCCCTTGCGTTTGAGGCTTGGCGGCTCCGACCTGGCGGCGGCGGCAGAAGCGGATGTTATCGCAGCAATGGGTTGAGGCTGGCTTGTCCGTGGCGTTGCCGTCGGCGCTTCTCCTCCCGCGGGAGGCGGGTTGCTGTCCTTCGCATCACCATTCGCATCCTTCCCCCGGCGAGGAAAACCGATAGGTATGAACGGCAGCGGCGGTGGTCGGCCGCCCACCCGGGGCTTATCGGCCACATCCCATCCGTTTTCTTCCCCATCTTTGTCACCACCGCCACCGCCATCCTCCTTGCCGTCTTCCTCTTCTTCATCATCTTCTCCGCCGCCGTGGCCCGCGTCGGTGAACACATCTCCTGTGTAATATGTCTCCGTGCGCAGGTTGGCGCGCAGGACCTGAACCTCCATGTCACTGGGCCACTTGCGCATGAGGTAGGGCAGGGTACTGGCGAAGCGGCGGCCGCTCTTGGCCACGTAGGGGTATAGCACGCTCGCCAGCATGGGGCGCTTGCAGCCGCTCAGCACGGCCGTGCGGTCGAGCAGCACACGCCGGGCCTTCTTGACGTACTCGCGCGGCTGGTGCGTGAAGAGCACTTCGACGAGGGCTTCCGCGGCCTGGCGGTGGGACGGGGCGATGTAGTGGCGGAGGGACACGCCGCCGTTCAAGTAGGTAGAGGGAGAGGAGGACGAGCTGAGAAAGAGGTCTGCGTTCGCGGTGGCCGGCCCGGCCTTGGGCTTGTTGGTGCCGCTCGGGCCGGTCTGCGTGGCCGCTTCTGTTTGTTGCTTGGCGTCGGCGGGAGGATGGCCCGTGGCTGTGAGGAGGTCGGCACAGCAGGCTTGCGTGACGGCCTCGAGAGCGTCGACGTCGGGCTTGCGCAGGCCCGGCCCGACCAGGAGGAGCAGCCTCCGCACCAGGTCGTACGTGACCTCGCGCGTCTCGGGGTCGGCGCGGCCGAGCTTGAACATGCGCAGGGCATGGCGGAGCATGACGGCCGCCAGAGACATGGCTATGCCCCCCAGTCCCTTGACGAAATCGAGCTGCAGCTTCAGCGTGGCCAGGTGGATGTCCGGGAGGACGGCCCAGAGCTCCTCTCGCTCGTCTCGGCCGATGCCAGGGTTTGTCTCCATCACGTAGTCGCCGTCTTTGTCGTGGGACTCTGCCGAGGGGGGCGGCAGCACGAGGGACAGCCTCGCAGCGAGCTCCTCGACGCCCCCGAGGGGTACGTGGACGGTCGACTTGGTGGTACAGCGAAAATGCTGGGCCAGCGTCTCGAGCAGGCCGACGAGGCGCTGGGCGCCGCTCTCTAGCCCGGTCCACGGCGGCAGGAGGTTCTCGCTCGCGTCGCCGCCCCCCTGCGGCGGGCCCTCGCACGACACGTTGTCGGGGATGCGGTAATACACGGGAGCCTCCCACGTCTCCCGGACGCCGCGGAACACCTGATCGGCCGTCACGTGCGCCTCTTTGAGGACGGCGCGACACGTCTTGGCCCATTCCTGGGCGGGGCCGTCGTCCTTCGGGGCGGTGAAATGCAGAAGGACGAGCAGCTTCCGAGAGGCGACCCGGAGCGGCGCGGGGACGTAGCCGAGGTCGGCATCCGAGGAAGTCGGGGCAAGGTACTCCCGGATGGCAGACCGGATCTGCTTAGCGAAGGGCCGCAGAGTGGTCGGGTAGAGGGGCATGATGGCGCCGAGGGAATCGACAATGGTCTCGAGCTGCGATGCGGGCACCTGGGGCGGCTTGCCCGGGGCCGGCGGCTTCATCATCTGCAGACAGGCCGTGGCGAAAGAAGGGATGGTCGGGGTGGCTATCTCCCGGACCAGCGTCTGGTACTCGGAGAGGAGGAGATAGGCCCTGGTGAGCGTTACTATGCACATGGTCTTGGAGGCGGGGGGGTCCGGTTTCTGGCAGTCGGGGTTAGCTCTGCGGACGAACGGACGCGGACGGACGGGCGTGAAGGGCCCGAGGAGGCGGGCAGCCATACCTGCAGAAGGGAGAGCATCCCGCGGATCCAGGGCGCCGAGGTCCTCAGACACTCCCAGCCGCCGATGTCAATGACGATCCTGACCAGGCTCGTGGCGACCTGGCGGCCTTCCGCGCTTCTGCCGTTGAGGAGGCTGTTGATCTGCGTCTTCAGCTTGTGCACCAGTACGGCCGACTCGCCCGCATTGTTCTTGCCCCTCGCCTCGGCAGCGGAATCCACAGCGGACAACGGCCCTCCACACCTCGAGGCATAGTTCATCAAGGCGACGTCCGAGCGCAGGAGCTCTTCTGGAGAGCTCGAGGCCAGTTTCCGGGTAAGGACCCGGAGCTCTGGTGGGATAGACATCCTCGCGGCAAGCGTCTGATTACTGTGAGATTTCTTTAGGGTCTCTGAGCTGGGTGCACCGTATTGGTATTGACGGCTGCTCTCAGAACGAGCCTTGCATGAATGAAAAGTCCGTCTGTGTTTTTTCACAACTGATAGTTGTCGCCCGGCCTATGGTCCAGATTTGCGAGAAAGAAGGGCTAAGATCCATGGATGTTTTTATATAAGATTCGCAGAATGTATGGAGGAGAGATGGTTGATCCCGATGTAGGTTGTAGTCTCATTTCTCAAATGGGGAAGCAGCAACCCAGCAGCCTCGTGAAAAAAAATGTTGATTTGGTATAATCGTGTACTTCGTGCCTGGCAACTCCTGTGATAGGCCTGATAGGCTCTGTGGAGGGCAGGGGGGCGGCCCCACGAATGGAGACCTGGCGCCTGGACACGGGCCGCTGTACAGTCTGTAGCTCACTGTGCCTGCCCAATAGCAGCCAGCCACTGACACGCCCCTGCACTAAATCCTTCCCCACACGCCCTGATCGCCTGGAACTTACTGCACAAGTCCTGGCTGCTGGGGCTTGGCCCATTTAGGAGCTGCTGGAGGAATCCCGAATGGAACTTCAGTGACGACGCCAATTGCCAATTCAGCAGGGCTGGTCCGCCCGACCTGATTTCATCCTTTTTTTTTTCCCTCTTTCGACAGACGACAGACGGCCAATCCAACCCCCCCCTGTCCGTCCTCTAAAGGCGGTCGCATCCCGATTGCCTCCAGCAGCTGCTCTCTGTCTGTCTTGTTTTTTTTTTTTTCCCCCGGAGACCCCCCCTTCGTTGTGCGCGCACTATGTTGCCGCATCCTTGCTCTTCCTAACCCGACATACCTTCCCATTCCTGAAACTTCGTCATGGCTGTAAGTCCCTGGTAGCGTGTCACAACAGCTGGCAGCCCTCTGCCCACCGCCCATTGTGCCCGTTACGGCTCCCTCCCATATGAGGCGCTCTGCTGACCGTCCCTGCATAGCCCCCTGTTTCGAAGGCTGCCCACTACATCCAGCTGCTCGATGTGGCCCGTTCGGACGGTGATTGGGAGGCTGTCCCCGAATGGGTTCGCAAAGTCAGGAAGCACGCGCCGGACCGAGCTTGTACGTTCTCCTTCTCGTAGCTCCCCCCCCTTCGCGTAGCTATCTTCCGCCCCAGAGCCCCACCGACCTGACCGTCCCGTACCAGGCCTCACATTGACCGCCGAGACCGAGCTCGCTATCGAGAAAGCCACCCGGAGCATACCTGCGTCGACCGGCCGGCCGTCCAGCGCCGTCTCTGCCAAGGACCTCGAGGTCGCCAGCCAGCTGCCCAAGCTCCTGGCCGTGATCGAGCAGGAGAATACACACGCGGAGGACAAATACCAGGGCCACGTCTGCGTCGGGTGGCTGCACTGGGTCGTGGGGGAATACAATCTCGCCTTCGTGCGGCTGCCCAAGGGCCTCGACCTAGACGGCGTCCAGCTGGAAGGTCCCGACGGCGTCTCCGACTGGACGCGGGTGTGCGCCCTCAAGTCGGTGTATCTGAGGGCGAACTGCCTCGCCCGGAATGGCAGCCGGCCCGAGGCCCTCGCCGTGTTCGAGGAGGGCCTCCCCTGCCTCACGTCGTCCTATAACGACCAGCAATCCCGGAAGCAGCTCCGGTACTGGTCCGAGCTGTTCCTGACCGAGTACTGCATGCTCTTCAGCCACGCCCTGGAGCAGGGGGAAGTCAGCCTCGAGGACGCAAACTGTCTGGCCAGCTTCCGGACCTGGGCGAGATACTGGGAGGGTTCGCGGACTTCTTCTCTCTCGGGGGGGTACGGCTTCCGGGGGTCGGTCCCGCGCCGGAGGATATGGCTCGAGTACTACTCGGCCTTGTCGTCCATCCTCCAGGACGACCTCCCGTTCCCCACCGCGTACATCCCCAGCATCCCGAGCGAGTCGTCTTCCGCCCGGAACCAGCTGCGCATGGAGCTGAAGAAGGTCGAGGCCGCCTACGAGGCACTGCTGCTCAGCGAGACCGAATTCCCTCGGGCCAACGAGGAACGCGAGGAGGTCGAGGCGTTCGTCAACCTCGCCATGCGGAACTGGGCCATCCTCAAGGGGCGCGGCTGGCGCGACCAGGATATCGGGCCGGGCGGCAAGGAGGCCCTGAGCCGCGGGGTGCTCGACATCCTGTATCGCGCGGCTACGAAGACGTACCACTCGACGGCCATCCTGAGGCATCTCTTTACCGTCCACCTCTCCGTCGCCGAATTCGACCTCGCGTTCAAGGCCTTTGACTCGTACCTCGACCTGATCAAGCGGGGGAAGGCGCGCGTCGCCAAGACGGGGCACCAAGAGCCGAGCCTCGATGACGACGCCACCGTTCTGGAGACGGTGGCCGTGTGTACGGCTTCCTTGTGCCGCTACGGGGACCGGCAAGCGGCCGAGAAGGCGCGGGATCTCAGCCTGGAGCTGGAGCAGTGCTTATATCAACTCACACACGGCGTTTCGGAGTCCGACGAGGACGACGAGGACGCTGGGGCGCGGAAGGACCGTCTCCTGATCAATGCCCAGGCCGATCACAGCATCTCGCCCCGGATCATCGCCCTGACCTGGCAGTCTATCGGACTGGCCAATGCGCAGTGGGCCCGCATGACCTTCGACTCGGCCTCGCGTTCCGAGATCCAGTCCAAGGCGGTCAAGAGCCTGCGGAAGTCGCTGTCTGCCGAGTTCGGCCGCCTGGTCAACCTCCGCGGCGTGTTTGCCCTGGGCGTCTTGCTCGCCGAGCAGAGGGATCTGGGCACGGCGATCGAGCTAGTCAAGACCGCCCTCCTGTCTGGGAAGCCGGCGGACGACAAGCAGGACCTGTTCAACGGCCCCTACTGGAGGGAGCGGGCCCTGATCCCTCTCTGGCACCTCTTGTCGCTCCTCCTGAGCGCGCGGCAGGACTACGTCATGGCGGCGCGAGCGTGCGAGGGCGCCTTTGAGCAGTTCGAAGACCCCGCCGTGCTGTTCGGCAGCGAGCAGCTGTACCGGAGCGACCACCTGAACGAAGTCGAGGCGCACGACGAGAAAGGCAGCGGCGTGGATGCGGGGAACGGCATCGTCGACGAGATGGACGACTTCGAGAGGGAGGGCATCATCGAGGTGAAGATGACGCAGCTCGCTCTCGTCGAGGTGTTGGAAGGCCCCAGGGTTGCCGTCAACGCGAGCCTCGAACTGCTCACCCTCTTCGCCAGGCTCTTCGGCAGCCTCGAGTCCAAGCCAGCCTTCTCGCAGCCGCCCAAGACGGCGGACATACCCAAGAGCTCGGCCGGCACGTTGAGGAGCATCAAGGGCAGCATATTCGGACGGCGGTCCGAGAAGCCCGGACGACCTACGACCAAGCACGCCAGCATCACCGGCATCGAGAAGGTGTCGGGCGGTACGGAGTCGAGACCGCAGACGACGCAGACGACAGCGAGCAATCAGGCGCCCACCATCCAGATCACCAAGGAGAACGGGTCGGCCTTGGAGGAAGCCCGCCGGCCCAGGAAGTCGACGATAGGTGCGGCGGAGCGCAGGAGCCAGTCCGGCAAGCGGGCCAGCCTGCGCAAGAGAGATAGCAGCGGCAGCCGGCGACGCGCCGTTAGCAGCGGTGGCGTACCCCATCCCAACCATCCAAGCGTGGTGGACGGCGAGAACTACTTCACGCCCCTCGGGGCCGACGGCAGCCAGACGCCGGACTACTTCCAGTCGCCGCCGAACAACAGCAGGCGGCGGATGTCTGCGGGGGGCCCGCCAGTGTCCATGAGCAGGCAGATCTCGCAGGTGGAGTCGCAGCGGTCCTCGTCGCGGTCGCGGGCGTCGGACTTTAGCGACTCGGCCGCGGAGAGCATCGAGCCCACGTCTAGCCTGATGCCGCTGGTCCAGTTCTCGGAGGAGCACCACAAGAGGCGAAGGGCGACGCTGCTCGTCAAGGTGTGGCTAATGATCGCGGGGTTCTACCGCCGGGCCGGCATGCTCGAGGACGCCAAGGCAGCGACTGCGGAAGCGCAGAAGCTGGTCCAAGGGATGGAGTCGGAGGTGATTAAGGACACCTCCGGCGCCGTCTCGCTGAGGAAGGCCGGATGGGCGGGCAAGAAGTCCGTCGAGGAGTTGTGGGGGGACGTGTGGGCGGAGGTAAGAAAGGCCCCCCCCCCCCTTGCTTCGGGAAGCCGAAGGGAGTCTAGGTTGCGGCCCCCATTTTGTACCAATCGCTAACGTTCCCCGTCTAGATGGGCTACCTGTCCCTGGCGAGGGGGGCTGCGTATAATGCACGCGCCGATTTCGAGTCGGCCCTCACTCACTTCCCCGACCACCCGTCCGCCATCGTGGGCCTGTCCAACATCCTGCTGGACATCTACAGCGAGAAGATCCTGCCGGCGCCGGCGATTCCGCCGCTGAGTCTGGCGGATAGCGCTGTGGGGACGCCTTCTGCGAGCAGCAGCACCGTCGCTGCTCAGGGTGCGGCCGACGGCACCGACAAGATTACGATCGACGGAATCCGAAGGCAGGAGGTGGCGCCGTCCCCGCTGCCTTCGGAGCCGTTGGGGCTGGGCCCAGGCCAAGACCTCGGGGGCAAGTCCCGCTACAAGAAGCCCGAGGTGAAGGAGACGCTGCCGTCGTTCCACCACCTCAGCCCGCGCAGCGAGAAGCGAGTCAACAAGGCGGCGGCGGCGGCGGCGGCGGCGGTGGCAGCGCCCGCCCGACGGGACTCGGAGGAGGAGCTGCCGCCGCCGTTTAAGGCGACGTCGATGCCGATCGTGGACCGGCTGGCGGCGCGGGACCGGGCGTACGCGCTGCTGTCGGGGCTGACCAAGCGCGGCAGCGCGTGGAACTATTCGGAGGCGTGGTTCGCACTGGCGCGGGCGCACGAGGAGAGCGGGCAGCCCGACAAGGCCAAGGAAGTGCTGTGGTGGTGCGTCGAGCTCGAAGAGGCCCTGGGCGTGCGGGAGTGGGCGTGTGTGGGCGCGGGAGGGTACGTCCTCTGAGAAGGCCCTCTGAGAAGGTCCTCTGAGAAGACGGTGTTGGCGACTTTCTACGACGAATGTGTTCGCTGTGAGCGTGTCTCGTCTGGGTGTTCTGCTGCTATATACATACATATACCTCACTAAGCACCAGGGGCAGTTGTAGGCGATACGGTTCATGGTGGTCCGAGATTGTCTGTTCTACTTTGCGACATCCCTTTTCATTTCTGGCGGATGGGCGGCGGATGTGATTGAAAAATAGCATAAATGTAATCTCGTGTATAATCAACTAGTCGGCCTTTCTTGGAATCTGCGTGTCTACGTCTCGTGAGGAATGTGGCGATGGAATAGCCTTTTAGGTGTCGTTTCGACGGGGAATAAATATGATATTTTATGTCGCCACAGGCGGGGCCTCGAAACTTGCATGTACTTTTTGTACCTCCGACACCTTCAAACCATCACTCATCCTTCGATTGAAATTGGCACCTCACGAACGACAAGACACACCTACTGATCGACCCTTCAGCCTCTCCCAGCGTAAATTGAAGAGTTTTTAGAAGCCGGACAACAACAGGTAGAGGCGTGTTGCAAGACGGCGAGAGGGCGGGAGGGAGAAAGAGTCGAAAACCGGAGAACACGCCGAGCCGATCCGGATCCAGATCCGGGAAGGAGAAGAAGGCCATGAGCAGCGCAGCAACCGCAGCGGAAGCAGAAGCAGCAGCAACAGCTGACGCTACAGCGATGCCACCGCCACCGCCGCCGCTAGAGCTGACGCTCGTGGTGGCGGCCACGGCGCGCGACATGGGCATCGGCCGCGCGGGCGGGCTGCCCTGGACGGGCCTGCGTAGGGAGATGGCCTACTTTGCGCGCGTGACCAAGCGGACGTCTGGCGTGCGTCTCCTCTCTACCCTCGGCCCTTTCTGTCTGCTTACCTATGTACATGTGCGTTTGCACACACTCACTCACTCCGAACAGAGCCAGACGACCCGCAACGCGGTGATCATGGGCCGCAAGACGTGGGAGAGCATCCCGCCGCGATTCCGGCCCCTTCCCGGCCGACTGAACGTCGTGATCAGCCGGTCGTCGCCTTTGCTTGCGGGGGTGGAAGCAACAAAAGAAGGAGACGAACGAGACGTCCTCCGCGCGACGTCGCTGGAGCAGGCGATCGCGGCGCTCCAACGTCTCCGTCATCAGCAGAAGGAGGAGCGAGAGGGGGGGCAGAAGGAGCATGGGGAGGCGCTCGGTCGCGTGTTCATCATCGGCGGGGCGCAGGTCTACGCCGCTGCGCTGGGTCTGTCGGAACAGGCACAAGCGCAGGGGCTGGGGCAGGTCCGCCGCATCCTCTTGACGAGGGTGCTCTCCGACTTTGCCTGCGATACGTTCTTCCCGCTCCGGTTGGGCGTGGGGGGCGGCGGCGGTAACGGGGGTGAGATCGAGACGACGGACGCGGGTTGGGTGAGAGCGAGCCAGGCGGCGCACGACGCGTGGGCGGGGGAGGAGGTGCCGGCGGGGGAGCAGCGGGAGGGCGGGACGGCGTACGAGTTCCAGATGTGGGAGCGGCCGTAGGGTCAACGGGAAGGGGTAGGGAGAACTTATGCGCGAGATGACACTTCAGCAAGTGAGTGCCTACGCTACCCTTCATACTCGTACATGTTACGATGCGTAAAGTAGTATACAGGAGATGAGGATGTTTCTGATGACATGCGCTCCGGGGAAATGACCCTTCCCCATCCTTTTCCTCCCCCTCTATGTGCCATGTGCCCACGTGGTAGCCGGCCCCTGATGTGATGTGATGTGCTATGCGTGTCCCTGTCCGGATCGTCTCATCGTACAAGCCTCCCGTCCGTCTATTCCGTCTATTCCGTCTCCTACTGCCCCGCCTGTCCGGCCCCGGCCTTCTTCGGCGGCTCACTCCGCCGGGAAGCCTGGTCACTCGTACTCGTACTCCTTCCGACGCCGCCCCCCTGGCTCAAGAGCCCGACCATCTCCCTCGCGGGCCGGTCGACCAGCGGCAGCTCGTCGCGCGCCGACGACGCGAACAGGCTGTCCGCATCCAGCATGAGCGTGAGGTCCGACACGCCGTCCAGCCGCCGCAGCGAGTGGCGCACCCACGCCACCACCGCCGCGAGCACGCGCGCGTCGACGTCCTCGCGGCCCTTGAACAGGTTCCGCCACAGCGCGGCCGCCAGCACCGCGTCCCCCTTGGCCACGCCTTCGTCGTACGCGAGCACCAGCCCCCGCCAGGCCAGGAACAGATCGCGCAGGTAGCGCTGCCGCAGGCCGCGCGAGCCGATGTTGTGCATCCGGTCCATGCGGTCCTCGGCCTCCTGGAAGAAGTGGTCCGCCATCGCGGCCTGCCAGGTGCGGTAGGCCTCGCGCTCCAGGCAGCGCAGCCGCGCCAGCACGAGGTACATGTGCAGCATCGTCACCTGCGACCACGTGCTGAATGTCGGGAGGAGTGCGAATTCTGCTCCCATAAAGTCAGTTTTGGGTCCTCGCTGCGCTCGCCTTTTTTTTTGGGTCCTCGCTGCGCTCGTTTTTGTAGGATCCTCGCTGCGCTCGCTTTTGTAGGATCCTCGCTGCGCTCGCTTTTGTAGGATCCTCGCTGCGCTCGCTTTTGTAGGATCCTCGCTGCGCTCGCTTTTGTAGGATCCTCGCT